>PVJS01013204.1:15000-33015 GCA_004027185.1 Glis glis | reverse complement strand
ATTTTTAAGAACAAAGACAAGCAGGAAGTGTAGATTTCATAACTAAAAGCTCTTGAGCATCATCAAATGCCAGTGAGCAACGGTGATGGCAGAACCAAAGACGCTCATGTGTTTTGACCCAACAGTCATGCCTGTTTCTCCCTAATGAGCCAGGCTGGGGCCCTCCAGCTGCACCGAGCTGGGCCAGGCTGGCGAGCGCGGGTGCACCCCGTGCTTGGGAGGACTCTTACTTAATTGGCCACCTGAAAAGCTGCCCGCAGGTCCACGATGGTACAAACATGGCATCTCTCAGCTTGAGAGCTTCTCCAGTGTGGGACATCTTTGTGAAGTCATGGCACAGGACCTGGAAAGGCAGTTTTTTTTTTTTTTGTATTTTGCAGTACCGAGGATTGAACCCAGAGGTGTTCTACCTCCAAGCTACATCCCTGGCCCTATTTTTTATACTTTATTTATTTATTTATTTTTTGCCGTACTGGGGATTGAACCCAGAGGCGTTCTACCTCCAAGCTACACCGCCGGCCCTATTTTTTATACTTTATTTTTAAACCGGGTCTCACGAAGTTGCGGAGGGCCTAAGTAGCTGAGGCTGGCCGCGAACCCGGATCCTCCTGTCTCCGCCTCCCAAGTACTGGGATTACAAGCGTGTGCCACCACGCCCGGCTGGAAAGGTGTTTTTGACGGGGAATACGCTTCATGGCTCAGCTGCAGGCTGAAGACCACGGGGCGGGATTCACTTCCAGCAACTGTGTGCAATGTTTTGCACACAGTTAATCAAAATATGAGTCTCTATAGGTTTCTTTTTCTCTTCTCTGAGCTGAGACACACGTCCTCAGTGGGTTTGGAATGACTATTTTCAACTCTTTTTTTGATACTTTTAGTTTTGCATTGTAATTATACACCATAGTGAGATTCAAAGTGATACAAACACACATGCGCACAACACTTAGTGTGTTTTCCTCCTCTCTCCCCATACATGTTAGTGAGATGGGTAGCAATGCCTTTATATATGGACATAACATTATTTGAACTCTTTCCTTCCTCAATTTTCCTTTTTCCCCTCCCCACCTCCCTCCCCCAACCCCCTTCCACTGTTCTCCTGGTCTCTCTCTTCTCATTTATCTGAAGTCCCTTTTGTTTCCTATTTTCTCTCTGGCTTCCACATATGAGAGAAAACATAGGCTCCTTGACTTTCTGAGACTGGCTGATCTCACTTAGCAGAATATTCTCTAGTTCCACCCATTTTCCTGCAAATGACATAATTTTGCTCTTCTTTATGGCTGAGTGAAATTCCATTGTGTGTTTAGACCACACTTTCTTTATGCATCCCTCTGTTGATGGACACCTGGGTTGGTTCCATAATTTGGCAGTTGTGAATTGTGCTGCAGACATTTGCCAAATCTTGATTTTTGTTTTATTTCCTTCCGCAGAGACATTCCTCCTCACCTGGGTCCTTCACCATCTTAAGAATTTGGGGGCTAATGTATCTAATGGATGCATTCCCTCCCCTTTGGTTGCCTGATCAAGACATCAACTTACGTTAATCAAAAGATGAGGCTCTAGCCAGGTACACTGGCATATACCTGTGTTCTAGCTACTCAGGAGGCTGAGGCAGGAGGACCACTGGAGTCCAGGAGTTTGAGACCAGCCTGGGGGACACGGCAAGACGCCATCTCTTAAAAATAAATGAGGATCTGGTATAAAGATGTGGAGATGTTGCAATGGAATTGTGCGCAGAAATGTAGGAAGGGCTCCGAAAAGTCTAGAACAGGCAGCTGAGAAGATGGAGGAACAGGGAGTGCCCTCTTCGCCTCACTGCCTCTCTCTGTACATCTGCTTTATTTCTTTGTCTCAGCAGACACATTCTCTGCTCCTCATCCCACACGGTGGGGAAAGATGCCCACCCACAGCTCCGAGACACATGTTGTAGTTACAGCCACACGGAACGACGGAGTCGATTCCGTCCTTGATCCTGGCTCTCATTCCGGATTGCTGGGGACAAGTGACCCAACTCAGTTCAGGCTCCTGTTCCTGGCTAGGTGGGCTGCGAAATCCCCAAGTGTGCTGTGTATGAGGTGAAAGCTAAGGGAGCCATTGCCAGCTGTTCTGATACACCAACAGGTGTTGAGTGTTATTGGAGAAGGCCCAGGACCCAATGAGTCTAGATAAGGGACAATGACAGGACACTGAAAGGAAAGTCCCAATCTCGTTTTTTTCCTACATGTGCAGTCCCCTAAGGTTTTTATCCCAGATGCTGTCAAAAGATTCATAGGAAGTAGGCGTGGTGGTGCACACCTGCATCCCAGTACTTGGGAGGCTGAGACAGGAGGATCGCAGGTTAGAGGCTGGACTTGACAACTTAGCAAACCCTCAGCAACTTAGTGAGACCCTGTTTCAAAATAAAAAATAAAATAGGGCTGGGGGTATAGCTCAGGGGTAGAATGCCCCTGGCTCAATCCTCAGTAACACACACACACACACACACACACACACACACAACACACACCCTGGGAGCCTTAGCAGATGGGCTGCACAAATCAGCAGGCCCATCATCTCTTTTCAACACCTTGGCCCCAGCCGCCTGGTGCATTAAACCACAACGAGTCCCTTTTTAATTGTGTCATGTGCTAAGGAGAACAGACAGTCCTGTCTGTCTCTAGCACATGTATGTCGAGTACTGTCTTAAAACCAAATGGAAGAGGAGGAAACGTAATTGTCCCCTCAACTTTGCTCCCAGGGCCTTGACGCGTGGACAAATGTCAGTGGGTAAGGATTCTACTTAATTAGCTCAAGGAATGTTTTCTGTGCTCTTCCAGGAAGCCAGATGTGCTGCGAGGTAGTCGGAGTCAGGAATGTGGGGGTTGGAAGTATCTGAAAACTGAAATGCACCCGCTCATGAACTGGGAAAACTTGGGTGGCGCTACACATGTCATCAGGATTCGGCCTCTTTGGGTTTTTTTACTCCGACTTCCTGCATCTGCTTCTCTTCCACACAGACTGCTCTATACGGTGCCTCCAGATTTTATATCGTCTGGTTCACATTTTTGTGTGTGTGCTTTTATTGGTGCACTGTAGTCTCACATCCTAATGTAAATCATGTTGACACTGACATACAAGCCCTCAGTGCCCCCCCCATTTCCCCCAATACAGAGTACCGCGATTAACGTTGGTATATTCACATATGTACACATAGTCGATGGTAGTAATTCTGTTTATGGATCTCAGTCTTTCCCCCTCCCCTTCCCCTAGACCACCTCCCTGGCTCCACTGAGGCGTCTCCTCCATTATCTGGGGCCCCTTTGGTATCCCCATACTCCCTAGCTTCCACATACGAGAGAAAACATACGACCCTTCAGTCTCTGAGATTGGCTGATCTCACTTAGCATAATGTTCTCCATGTCTTTCCATTTTCTTGCAAATGACATAATTTTGTTCTTCGTGATTGCTGAGTAGAATTCCATGGTGTGTATTTCCCACAATTTTGTAATCCACTCACCTGTTGATGGACACCTATGGTTTATGTTTTTTGAAAAAAAGCAAAGATTTCCATGGCCCGCCCACCGCCAGCTCCTCTCTGAGATCTTCTGCAAGAGTCCAGGGATTATTCTTGGTTAGTGTGGACAGGGTCATGGGCCTCGTCCCCAGCCAATCCCCAAGCCTGGGAGGAGTGGTTCTCTGATTGGCCAAGCCTGGGTCACGTGCTCAATTCTGCAGCTGGAAGGAGCCCTGGGGGAGGGTTAGTTCCCCAAAGAAAACCGGGGATGCTGACACCCAAAGAAGGGGAAATAGAGGCTCTGAGGACAAAACCCACAAGTGGCTAACACACAGATCAAGGGAAAAGGAAAAATAATACAACTTACAATCATAAAATCCTAATGATGACAAGTGTTCTCATGGAGCCGTTTGCAGAACAAAGGCGGGAAGTTTAGGAATTAATGAAGGTTTTTCAGAAAAGACAGCATCTGTGTTGGGCTTTGAAGGTTTTTTTTCTTTTTTGCGGTACTGGGGATTGAACCCAGGGGCATTCTACCTCCGAGCTACACCTCCAGCCCTATTTTTTATTCTTTATTTTGAAACAGGGTCTCACTAAGTTGCAGAGGGCCTCACTAAGTAGCTGAGGCTGGCTGAGAACCCAGATCCTCCCGTCTCAGCCTCCCAAGTACTGGGATTACAAGCGTGTGCCACCGCACCAGGCTGGGTTTGAAGATTTTGACTGGTGAAAATGGTGGGGAGGGGAGAGGTTGGGCCCTGACATTCTTAGGTAGACAGAACAATATGCAAATCCGCTGAGAGGTCTAAGGGGGTGGCACATTTGCGGCGGATATTAGACCACTGTTATTGCAAGTGTGTAGTGATATAAGAATGCCATTTCCGACCTTGGGGGCCTGGACTGTTTCCCTGTCATGGATGTATATGTGCGTTTGCTGAATATTCACATGTATGAGCCTTCGACTGTGATTATGCACAGGCATGGACATATTATGTACAATAGTGAGATGTGAGGTCCCCAGACCTTTGAATTTAATCACTCCTGATATGAATCCTGGCTCAGCCACCTACCAGGCAGATGATTTCAGAGAAACAGTTAAAAATTTTTTAGCCTCTCCCTTTTTTCTTTAAAGATCTCTATTGGTACATTATATTTATACATAATGGTGGGGATTCATTGTTACATGCTTGTGCATGCATATAACATAATTTGGTCAAGTTTATTTCTTGGTACATCCACTCTCCATCTCCTCCTCCCTCTACTCCACTTGTCTCCCTTCATGAGATTCCCTTTCCTTTATTTTTTCTCTCTAGCTTCCACATATAAGAGAAAACATATGTCCTGGAGCCGGGCGTGGTGATGCACGCTAGTAATCCCAGCACTTGGGAGGCTAAGACCAGAGGATCCGGGTTCGCGGCCAGCCTCAGCTACTTAGTGAGGCCCTCCGCAACTTAGTGAGACCCTGTTTCCAAATAAAGAATAAAAAATAGAGCTCGGGGTGTAGCTCAGAGGTAGAATGCCCCTAGGTTCAATCCCCAGTACTACAAAAAAAAAAAAAAGAAAAGAAAACATATGTCCTGATGTGCACCTAGAATCCAGTACTTGAGAGGCTGAGGCCGGAGGATGACAGGTTTGAGGCCAGCCTCAGCAACTTTGTGAGACCCTGTTTCAAAATAAAAAGTAAACAGGACTGGGGGTGTAGCTCAGAGGTAGAACAAAAAAAAAAAAGGGAAAGGAGAAGACATACAAGCCTTGACTTTCTGAGTCTTAGCCTCCACATTTCTCTCTGTAGATGGTGAAATATCTTGCACCTACTGCCCTTGTATTAACTGAGATCACATATGCAAGTCACCCCACGTGGCTGCCGGGATGTCACAGACACTCTATAAACACTGCACGAGTTCCTTTCTCTTCCCCTCCCCAAGTGTGCCCCCACTCTGTTTCTAATAAAAAGAACATGAAATCTATTTGTTCGAATGCGTGCACTGCAAACACTGTTGCGCACAGCATCAAAGCTCCCTGTGACTGGGCCGTGTGTAAACACCGGGAATCCTACTGGATATTTTCTTTTGCTTTCTAGACCCACCCTCCATCCTTCCCCACCACCCAGGACCCAGGAGGAGGGCCTTTAAGGATGGTGGGCCTTTAAGGACCCCCTAACAGTAGGTCCAGAGGGAGGGAGAGAATCAATTTGGAGTCTTTAAAGAGTCCCTTCCTGTAGAATTGTCATAGTTCTGTTGGACAGGCTGATTTGCCGCCACCACCTCCCATTCTCTCCTTCTGCCTCCTTCTCTCTCCCCACAACCACTTCTTTCTTTTACCCCATCAGGCCTGGGAGTGTGCAGGGCGCCCTGATCACTACCGCCATGCTGTGGCCTTCTCCCTCCGCGTGTGTCTCTATACCTGTCCCTGCCTTGGTTAATTGCTTCTGTACTTATTTCTCCTCTGATGAGGAGCTGTTCCAGTGTTCTCCTGCAGGGGCTCTGACCAGCCCTGACACCGAGGATCAAAGTGACAGTGACTCCATCATTTGTTGATGTCACTAAGTCCTCACCCCAGGAAAGCATACCTCCTACTGTGCGCTGCTGTCCTTCTGGTTGTGAAGCTGTCAGTGAATTCCTTAGGCCTGAACTAACAGAACAGAAAGGAGCTCTTTAGCCCTCCACATACAACTTGCCTGGGGAGCCTGATCCGGAAAGACTCTGGCATTTATAAACTTATTTAACAGATATTCGCATAACGCCAAGAGCAGCATCTTGTGTGCACAGATGACACGGCATAAACACTACACAGACTGCTTCAATTGATCTCCATATTTCCCAGTGAGACATGGTCCTATTTAAAATATCATCACTGATTATCTACTGTGTGTCGGGCGTGTGACTGATGCTGGGGATGTAAGGATGAGTCGGAAGCTTGGCTTAAAGGAACTTAATGTTTAAATGAGGAGATAATTCACAATAGCCAAACTATGGAACCGGCCCAGGTGTCCATCAACAGATGAATGGGATGACAGGATTATGGGCTATGCACACGATGGAATTCTACTCAGCAACAAAGAAGAACAAAATAATGTCATTTGCAGGAAAAGAGATGGACCTGGAGAACATTATGTTAAGTGAGATTAGCCAGTCACAGAAAGTGAAGGGTCATATGTTTTTTCTCATATAAGGAAGCCAGGGAGTAATCGGGATACAAGATAACAGAGGAGAAACCCCAGTGGAGCGATGGAGGGGCCTCGTGGAGGGCGGTGGAGTGGGGAGGGAGAATTAATGAAGGAAATATTTCCACTGATGTTATGTCCTTATGGGAAATTACCAACGCCAATCTCGGTGTCATGTACGGGGAACGGGAGGGAGAGGGGAGGGAACTGAGGGGAGCTCACCAAGTGCTGTGGGCATGTGTGTCCCTATCCCCCTGAATGACCTTATGATGTGAGACTACAATGCACCAATAAAAGTATATAAAATAAATAAATCGAAAAATAAAAAAAAAAGAGGAGACCAAGCTGGGCATGGTGGTGCACACCTGTAATCCCAGTACTTGGGAGGCTGAGATAGGAGGATCGCAGGTTCAAAGCCAGCCTCAGCAACTTAGTGAGACCCTCAGGAATTTATTGAGATGAGACCCTGATTCAAAAATAAATAAAAAGGGCTGGGGTACAGCTCTGAGGTAGAACACCCCAGGGTTCAATCCCCAGTACCAAAATATATTTTTTTAAAAAAGAGGAGACAAATATTAAGCAAAGAATCACAGAAAAAAAATGTGACATCAAAGTTACATTAAATGCTGGGCACGGTGGCGCCTGCCTGTAATTCCAACACTTGGGAGGCTGAGACAGGAGGATCACAGGTTGGAGGCCAGCCTGGACAACTCAGATACTCAGCAACTTAGCAAGACCCTATTTCAAAATAATAAATAAAACAGGGCTGAGGGTGTAGCTCAGAGGTAGAGCGCCCTGGGGTTTAATTTCTGGTACCACATGCAAAAAATATTGCATTAAATGCTACCTGTCTAAGGAGGTCCACAGTACTCTTACGGTCAGTGCAAAGGTAAGAAAAATCAAGCCGGGCGTGGTGGCGCACGCTTATAATCCCAGTACTTTGGGAGGCAGAGACCGGAGGATCCGGGTTCGCGGCCAGCCTCAGCTCTCTCTCTCTCTCTCTCCTTAGTGAGGCCCTCCGCAACTTCCTGAGACCCGATTTCAAAATAAAGTATAAAAAAAATAGGGCCGGAGGTGTAGCGCGGAGGTAGAACGCCTCTGGGTTCAATCCCCGGTACTGCAAAAAAAAAAAAAAAAAAGGTAAGAAAAATCAGTTTGAGAGAAAGTTCATGATTTTTCCCAGGTCCCACCCTACCTAAAAACCTGACTTCTAATCCAGGACCGCTGGCTGCAGGAAGCCCCGCTGGGGACCTTTCTCGTCGCTATTCAAAGTTCCACCTGGCTGTTGTTCCTGTTGGCAGTCTGAAAGTGGTCCCCTTCCCACCGTACCTGCTTGGCTCCAAAGTTTCCTTTTATTGACTCTTTTGAACATTTCTCCTGTGTGGAAATTCTAAAAAGAGCCCTGAAGCCCTTTTTGGAGTCTCTGGCCCAGATTCGCAATCTCATTCTATGAAGAGTTCAGTTCCCAGGCTCACTCCTCAACAGGGAAAGCCTGCGTTCGGTAAATTCCTGAAGCTGACAAGAACCCTTTGGCTATTGTTCAAAAATGTCTAATACCCTGAACTGAAGTGGTAAGCTATTTCCGCACTCCACGTGCACCCTCCTCCCCACCCTTCAAAGCAGAGTGCTAAACTATGTTTGCCACCGTGTGCAAAGCCATTTCCCCTTGAAGATAATCTGAAATAATTTGATAATGATAGTGGACTGGAAAGGTCTTGATACAAATCTAGTTAACATATTTTTTTAACCGACCACTTTTTGTATACAATAAACTATTTGTATATGATTTTTAAATTAAACTTCACACACTGTTAACTGCAGCATTAGAAAACACAGCTTTTTCCTCTTATATGAACACAGTTACACTGTGGGTGAACCCACTTTTAAGTTCTCCCCCCCAAGCATAGTCACTTTTTCAGATATAAACAATACATTTTTTATGTGGGCAAAGCCAGAAAAAAGCCAATATTCACCATGTATTTTATACTTCCTGTACACAAGAACAAGGAGAACTATTGGCTTTGCATCCAGTTTAAATTAAAAACAAAACAAAACTTGGTTTTAAGTCTTTCCCTCCCATTTGTATGCAATATAATATAAGGCAAATTAGCCATCTGAAAAATTTAGACATTGTATTCTGTATGTTTTTAAAATTTGAATTAATGGCAAAAGTAACTTAAAAGAGGTATTTTTTTTTAAGCCGGGTACGGTGGCACACGCCTGTAATCCCAGTACTGGGGAGGCTGAAACAGAAGGATTGTAGGTTTGAGGCCAACCTCAGCAACGTAGGAAGACCCTGTTTCAAAATAAAACACTAAAAGAGGCAGGGGTGTAGCTCAGAGATAGAATGCCCCTGGGTTCAATCCCCAGTACCAAAAAAAAAGAGGTATTTTTTTTCCTTTTGTAATAAACCATCATTTTTGTGGAGTTTTCCCTTGAGCTGCTAACAAGCATACTAGTTAGCAGTTCAGTGAGTGACTCTTCAGACTTACCTAGTCACCATCATATACCAAGAGCAAGGATGGTGACCGATTAACTAGCACGATTCAGACTGAAACACCAGCGACATCATTACCCAGTCCCATCTAAATTGGTGACACAGCCGGGCGTGGTGGCGCATGCTTGTAATCCCAGTACTTGGGAGGCGGAGACCGGAGGATCTGGGTTCGCAGTCAGCCTCAGCTACTTAGTGAGGCCCTCCGCAACTTCGTGAGACCTGGTTTCAAAATAAAGGATAAAAAATAGGGCCGGGGGTGTAGCTCGGAGGTAGAATGCCCCTGGGTTCAATTCCCAGTACCACAAAAATAACTAACTAAATAAATAAATAAATAAATTGGTGACACAATGTCATTGCATCTCAACTGCTTTCCCATCCGTCACCATTCCCTGATGTTTCTGTCACAGCCAACGATTCCTGGGAATCATTTCCATGCTGCCTAGATGTGACCAGTCCTATTTCAGAAATCCTAAAGCAAATCCTTCTAATCCCCGTCCACTTGCGGTGATCAGTCACGGGGACATGTCCTGGTCTTTTCAGTGCCAAACAGCTGTTTCATCTCCCAATTAGGGGAGAGCTCTGTAAATGACAGTCTCAAATAAATATATAATGTAATCTACTGATAAGGACAAGGAAAATATTTATGGCAATTAGGGAAACAAATGTACACATATTTGAATATTCCCCAGAGGCTGGAAATCCATCCCTTGTAAACCTTTGCCAGAAAAAGCCCCCTGAGTGGACTCTGCTGAGAAAGTTGGGGGACTCGGGGAGGGGGGTTCCTTCTCCGCTGCCTCTGACTCTAGATGGGGCGCAGAGGAGAGAAAGGCGAAAGAGACACTTCAGCAAGTGACCTTCCAAAATGGAAGCTGGGCTCCCTGCTCTCCGGTTTCAGGTCCTGGCTGGGGGGAGACTCGGTGTCCTCTGCCCCCAGCTCCTTGGTGGGGTGTGCAGATGACGAGAGAGGGAGGGACTGAGGTCACAGAGGTGCAGGGGCCTGGGCGCTCTGTCTTTCTAACTAGAGCCCAGCTTCGGTTCTAACACATTCACAGTAACTGCAGAGATTCAAAGCACTGCTTCAGGATGAGCATTTTCTTTTTTCCAGATAAAGCTGTCTTCCTCCAGAAAGCAGGTAAGAAAGGAAAAAGGAAAAGACAATTATCATGCGTCATAGCGTTGTGGCCGATTTTACGGAGGCCCCTGCTTAAGTTCGGATCTTGGTTTTCTCATCACTATCAATCAAGGGTGCTCATGCCTTGTCGTTTCCTTATTCTGTTCTTTAGAAAGTGTTCTGGACGTCCAAGTACTGTACTTCAAATTAAAAAAAGACTGACTCGCTACATGCGGTGGCACAGGCCTGTGATCCCAATACTTGGGAGGCTGAGACAGAAGGATCGCAGGTTCAAGGCCAGCCTCAGCAACTTGGTGAGACTCTCAGTAACCCAGCGAGACCCTGTTTCAAAATAAAAAATAAAAAAAGAGGGCTGGGGGTTTATCTCGGAGGTGGAATGCCTCTGGGTTCAATCCCAAGTACCACACACACACACACACACACACACACACACACACACAAAGATCGACTCTTCTCTGATTGTAAAAATAATAAATGATCATTGTCACAGAAAGATGAATGAACGAGAAAACAGAATAACGCTTCTTATTTCCATCAGCAAATGTTCCTCAGTGTGCATATGTGTATATGTACACGCATGTGTACACAGACACGTGCACAGATTACACAGGGCTTTGCAGAATATTCAGATGCGAATCTTGCTCCTATAACCAGCTACTGTGATCATGTCCCCGTGTCATTAAATGCTTAGTGAACACCTGACTTCTAATGCTACACAACATCCCATTGTACTGATGAATCATCACCTATTTAATGGTAACTCCTGTTGAATATTTAGTTTCTAACATAAATGATCTTTGATAAAAATGCCTATCCCAGATGCATTTTAGTTTCTCAAACTCTATTTGATCTTTCATGATAGACTAGAATGCTAAAACACGAAGCCAGGCGCGGTGGCACACACCGGTCATCACAGTACTTGGGAGGCTGAGATAGGAGGATCGCAGGTTCGAGGCCAGCCTCAGCAACTTAGTGAGAACCTGTTTCAAAATAAAAAGGGCTGGGGATATAGCTTGGAGGTAGAATGCCCCTGGGTTCAATCCCCAGTACTGGAGAGAGAGAAAAAAAGGAGAGAGAGAGAGAGAGAGAGAGAGAGAGAGAGGAGAGAGAGAGAGAGAGAGAGAGAGAGAGAGGGAATGGGAAGGAGCCTCATTGTTACGAGGAGCCTCCTGTATGGCAGACGCATGGCGGGTGTGGATGGTCCTTCACCAGGGCCATAAAAGACAGGGCCGTGGCCCCAAGTAGCAGCTATGAGAACAGAGATCCTGAGAAGCTAAACCTCTGCAGAGGCGACACAGGAAGCAGGAAGGAGGTAAGGATTCAAGACTGTTCTTTTATTTATTAATTTTTAAAATTTTTTTGGTATTACAGATTGAACCAGGGGCATTCAATTTTTCAGCTACACCCCCAGCCTTTTTTGTTTTGTTTTTTTTTCTCTCTTTTAATAGCGCCTGGCGATTTCTCTTTTTGTTTTGCGGTACCGGGGATTGAACCCGAGGGCGTTTTACCTCCGAGCTACACCCCCAGCCCTATTTTTTATACTTTTTTTTAAACCAGGTCTCATGAAGTTGCGGAGAGCCTCACTAAGTAGCTGAGGCTGGCCGCGAACCCGGATCCTCCGGTCTCCGCCTCCCAAGTACTGGGATCACTTCTCTTTTAATATCTCCCTCACCTGTAGGTGACCTTATAGGAACTCAGCCTGACACAAAATCTCTCTGCTCAAATCCCAGCTTCTAAGGCAATCAGTGTATTGTGCGACACGCAATGAGCACTTAATCAATGTGACCTGTGGCTCATATTATCATACCCATGAGGAAATTTTTAGAGAAGGTGCATATATCTTTTTTTTATTATTTTTTTTTGCTGTACTGGGGATTGAACCCAGGGGCATACTACCTCTGAGCTACACCCCCAGCCCTATTTTTTATTCTTTATTTTGAAACAGGGTCTCACTAAGTTGCGGAGGGCCTCACTAAGTAGCTGAGGCTGGCCGTGAACCTGTTATTCTCCGGGCTCAGCCTCTCAAGTACTGGGATGACAAGCATGCGCCACCACGCCCGGCTAGAGAAGGTGTATATATCTTAAAGGACTAGCTTGATCACTGAAGGTATGGCACATACAAATGGGTCTCTCTTTCTCTGAGATTTGGCCAAATTATTATTATTATTATTTTTTTGCAGTACTGGGGATTGAACTCAGGGGCATTCTACCTCCGTGCTACACCCCCGGCCCTATTTTTTATCCTTTATTTTGAAACCGGGTCTCACGAAGTTGCAGAGGGCCTCACTAAGTAGCTGAGGCTGGCTGCGAACCCGGATCCTCCGGTCTCTGCCTCCCAAAGTACTGGGATTACAAGCGTGCGCCACCACGCCCGGCGCTAGATTTGACCAAATTCTAAAAACACTTCCAGGCTCTGCCTATCTTGTGTAGGTTTATAAATGAATTAAGCAAACCAGAGATTACAATTTCTTTTATATTATAAAAGAAAAGATGTGTGGTGGGGGAGAGGAATTTGGCAAGAGAAAAACATCAGCTTCAGACTTTAAAATAGGCTGATGGTCCATCTGTCTTGAATAATTTAGACCACAAGTTGACTAGCGAAGAGGAAAAGAGGAAACTGCTGAGATTCTTTCCAACTTAGTGCTCCTCTGATCTTACAGATGGTCCTCTTGACAAATATCTCAAAAGCAAGTATGTTTTAGCATGTCCACTCGTAGCTGGCATGCTCACGCTGGTGAGTCTACCAGGGCAATGTCTCCATGTCCAAGTCCCAGGAGTCGCTTCCTGGTGCCACTGTCTGCTTTGAAAATTGTAATCTCAGCACTTGGGAGGCTGAGACTGGAGGATCTGGGTTCGCGGCCAGCCTCAGCTACTTAATGAGGCCCTCGCAACTTAGTGAGACCCTGTTTCAAAATAAAGGATAAAAAATAGTGCCGGGGGTGTAGCTCAGAGGTAGAATGCCCCTGGGTTCAACCCCCAGTACCGCAAAAAAAAAAAAATTATTAAAAAAAAGTAGTTTCCCTCTCAGTAATGCAAATTCCTCTCCCTCAGCCTACAAAATTTAATATGAAGCTTAGAATGCTATATCTTTTAAACGCTTCTTTAAAAAAAACCTAAGGAATTACTGTTTCATCTCAAATATGAATACACAACAGAACAAAATAATAAAATATCATTCTCTAGGTCTTTAAGTTCGAACGTGTTTTCCAATACAGGTAAACTAAGAAATAGCATTTGGGGACTGGGCGTGGTGGTGCACACCCATAATTCCAGGACTTGGGAGGCTGAGACGGGAGGATCGCAGGTTTATGATCAGCCTCAGCTACTTAGTGAGGCCCTATGTTGAAATAAGGAATTAGCCAGGCGTGGTGGTGCATGCTTATAATTCCAGTACTTGGGAGGCTGAGACCTGAGGATCCGGGTTCGTGGCCAGCCTCAGCTACTTTGTGAGGTCCTCTGCAACTTAGTGAGACCCTGTTTCAAAATAAAGAATAAAAAAAAATAGGGCTGGGGGTGTAGCTCGGAGGTAGAATGCCCCTGGGTTCAATCCCCAGTACTGCAAAAAAAATTAATAAAGGGTTGGGGATGTAGCTCAAAAGTAGAATGTCCCTGGGTTCAACCCCTAGTATCACACACACACACACACACACACACACACACACACACACACGGATGCATGCACAAGAAAGCTGGGCATGGTGGCGCACGCTTATAATCCCAGTACTGGGGAGGCTGAAATAGGAGGATCGCAGGTTTACCACCCGACTCAGCAACTTAGGGAGGCCCTATTTTGAAATAGAAAATTAAAAAAGAGTTGGGGGTATGGCTCAGAAGTAGAATGTCCCTGGGTTCAGCCCCCAGTATCACACACACACACAAAGAAAGAATCTAGGATCTACATCTGAAAACAAACCAAAACACACAAACAAAACAATGTGTCTATCTTCCTGCTTCTACCTATCATATGGCCCCATATTTCTTCAAAACCCCATTCTGGAAAGGATGGAAATACTGACTGGGACAGTCCCCTGTATCTTCTGGCCTGACCATTATCTGATGAAGAGTCTGGAATTAAAAAGCCGTTGTCTGTTAGGATTAACGGCTGCTGGGTTGTTCAAAAGAACGCTCTTAAAATGACACGGAGAGACAAACAGCTCAAAGAAACGAGCGAACTTTCCGGAGGACGCCCTTGGTTGGCCGAATCGCTGAATGGCAGCTGACAAGCTTTTCAATAATGCCGGCTCAGCTGCTTCTCCCAGGCTGTGCGCCCCAAACATAATTAAAAGTGTTAAGCATTTTGTAGCCTTAATCAGAACATATTCTCCCCACATACCTTCAGCGACCCGGTCACCCCTAGAGAAAAATAACTCCCTCATTTTCCTCTGCGTGCGCGGGTCAATGTACCCTAGGCAACTTCCCTGTCTGTGTCTTCCCCAAACCGGGATGACTTCGAACCCTACCCAGAGGGGCTTCGGGAGGTCACATCTCTGCACATTGGGCAGCGTCCCTTTCCTTTCTCAAGACGACAGCAAATAATTAGGCCCCTGGGATATTTACGGAGCGGGAGATGCATGTGGTTTTGATCATTTTCTGTCAAGCACTTTGGTTCAGTCCGTGTACACACGCTGGTGAAATGAGATGGCCTTGCAGGGTCGGAAGGAATCGGAATCACCATGTGTGTCCCTAACACTTTACAGTTTGGGGAAACTGAGGGCCGTATGTGGGAAATGGCTTTTGAACTGAACGTCTGCGCCTTGGAAAGCTGGCGCGCTTTTCCTCTAACACTATAGGAATAGATGAATTTGTATCTTTGCATTTAGAACTGAGAGATCCCTGAAGAAGTTGGACAACTTCTTTTTAATTTTATTTAATTAATTTTTTTGTGTGGTACTGGGGATTGAACCCAGGGGCATTCTACCTCCAAACTACAGCCCCAGCCCTATTTTTTTATTCTTTATTTTGAAACAGGGTCTCACTAAGTTGCTGAGGCTGGCCGTGAAACTATGATCCTCCTGTCTCAGCCTCCCAAGTACTGGGATTATATGCGTGCACCACCATGCCCAGCTGAATTTGGCCAAATTCTTTTAGGCCAAATTTCAGGCCTAAAAGCAGTTATTGGTGGCCATCATGAAACAAGGCTGAATATTGAAAGAGGAGAGTAACCAGGTACAGTGGTGCATGCCTCTAATCCCAGTATGTGGAAGCTGGCATGGTGGCACATGCTTGTAATCCCAGTATTTGGGAGGCTGAGACAGGAGGATCACATGTTCGTGGCCAGCCTCATAGACCCTCTGCAACTTAGTGAGACCCTGTTTCAAAATAAAGAATAAAATAGGGCTGGGGGTGTAGCTTGGAGGTAGAATGCCCCTGGGTTCCATCCCCAGTACCACCAAAAAAAATTTTAATCCCAGTATTTGGGAGGCTGAGACAGGAGGATTGCAGATTTGAGGACAGCCTCAGCAATTTAAAAGAAGAGAGTAAATGCTTACCAGGCACCTACCTAATATCTCGTATGCGTTCGGTACACAGCAAATCGCAGTGATCATTTTGCTCTGTTCTGGATGTTATTGTAGACACATGGGTGATAAACAAGAGTGTTATCTCCCTTATTAAGCCGCTGGTCAAGGACATTCTCTACCACCCTCTCCTACTGCGTCAGAGCAGACATCACAACTCAATCGCAGAAATCCTCTCTGCTGATCTGTGCCAGCCTTGGAATCCCTCTGAAGTCTGTACTTCCATCAGCCGCTGTCAGGCTGTCTCCCAGTGAAACCTGCCATGCTTCCCATCAGGGACGGTGTCCCGTTCACCTCGGCGGCCCCCCACCAGGGCTCTCGGAGCGCTCTGTGCATAATAAGCACTCAGTGAATATTCCAGAAACATGCAATCAACTTAGCACCAATAGGATAATTACAAGAGTGCAGCGAGGGCGAAATGAAATGTTGGAGATTGTCCTTTACTTTAAAACCCCAAGGCATTCTAAAGACCTCTTGCAGACTGGCTGAGAGGAACAACTCAAAGGAGCAGGTCTGAGCGAGGTGGGAGAGACAGCTCGGCTCCTCGGAGCTCCTTCCGGGGAGACCAGCGGAGCGCTGGGCAGGGTCAGGGGCCACCTGGGCCCGAGCTGGAGTCATGTGGTTCTACTTGCAGCTTCCAAGTGCACAGGCGCCAGTGGTGGTGTCTGTAATTATTTCAGGCCAGCGTCTCCCCCTGGGCCTCGGTTCTGGATCTCTGTGGCTGGACAGGCACCAGCCTTAGCTCCACATAAATAATCCAGGGAGATGGCCCCTAGCCAGCAGCTACCCCAGTGCCCCAGATTCCAACCCTCGGCTCTCAGATGGGCTTTCTTTAATGGCAGGAAGACTTAGGGAGAAGAAGGCTAAGATGACTCACCCTCTCAGCCCCCATGACAGGGGTGAAAAACAGCCCAGAGGGGAAGAGATGGAGCGTGTGTCTGCCATGTGGTTAAGACTCAAAAATCATCATCAAAATATGCTCATTGGCAATACACTTAGAGATGAATCAACTCTAATTAGACCTGTTAATTAAACCGAATTGCCTGCGCCTGCAAGGAGATTTGCATATCAGTTTCTCAGCATGAAACATAACCGTCACAGCTAGATCACAGACTGTATGCTGCACGTCAGCCTGCACCGAAGAGGGGACACCATTAGAACAGGGCTTTCCAACTTGAATTCCTTCAGCTGGGATTCCAAATATCCAACTGAGCTGTAGGATGAGATAAAGGGGTGGAGAGAAGTTGTGATGGATCATCTTTGATTTTTTTTTCCTTGCTTAATCTTTTAATTCAAGTTTTTGTAATATAGTTTTATTGGTGTGTTGTAGCCAGATGTCACATTGAAGTTTAGTGTGATAACACATTTTTTGCAGTGCTGAGAGCCTTGAACTCCGGGCCATGTGCTTGCTAGGCGAGCGCTCCACCGCTGAGCCATGCCCCCAGCCCTGAATTCAGTATTTGTACACACTCTTGGTCTGTCAAAGAAACTCACCGGCGGGCCAATTTTGGCTAATCCATCGGACATTGCAACACTTGATTCAGAAACTTTCTATTAAGGAATTGAAACTCTTTATTAAATTTATTTTTTATGCTATGGTGTCATGCGGTTTTTTTCTTTATTTTTTAAATATGATTTTATTGGTACATTATAGTCTCACATCATAATGTAAATCATGTTGACAGGGACATACATGCACACAGCACTTGGTGTCCCCCCCGCCTCCCCATCTCCCCCCTTCCCCATACAGAGTACTGAGGCTGACATTGGTCTATTCACATCTGTACACATAGTCGATGGTAGAATTTCCATTAATGAACCTCTCACTCTTCCCCTTCCCCTCCCCTTCCCTTAGTCCACCTTCCTGGCTCGGCTGACGTTTCTCCTCCATTATCTGAAGTCCCTCTGGTATCCCGATTACTCCCTAGTTGGCGCATATTAGAGAAAACACATGACCCTTCACTTTATTATTATTATTATTTTTTGCGGTACCGGGGATTGAACCCAGGGGCGTTCTACCTCCGCGCTACACCCCCGGCCCTATTTTTTATACTTTATTTTGAGACCGGGTCTCACGAAGTTGCGGAGGGCCTCACTAAGTAGAGAGAGAGAGACAGGGACAGAGAGAGAGAGAGAGAGAGAGAGAGCTGAGGCTGGCTGCGAACCCGGATCCTCCAGTCTCCACCTCCCAAGGTACTGGGATTACAAGCGTGCACCACC
>PVJS01013204.1:0-10000 GCA_004027185.1 Glis glis | reverse complement strand
TATGCATCCTAAATCACTATTCTGAGAAGGAATCTACAGCCTATAAGAGGTTAAGAAATTCTGCTTTAAGCTTGGTGTGGTGGTGGATGCCTGTAATCCTAGTACTTGGGAGGCTGAGGCAGGAGGATCGCAGGTTCGGGACCAGCCTCAGCAACTTAGCGAGACCCTGTTTCCAAATAAAAAGAAGAAAATAGGGATGGGGGCATGGCTCAGAGGTAGAATGCCTCTGGGTTAGGAAGAATGCTGCTGGGTTCCCAGCACGAAAGAAGGAAGGATGGGAGGGAGGGAGGGAGGGAGGAAGGAAGGAAGGAAGGAAGGAAGGAAGGAAGGAAGGAGAAAGAAAGGAATGGAAAGGAAGGAAGGAAGGAAAGAAAGAAAGAAGAGAAAGAAGGAAGGAAGGAAGGAAGGAAGGAAGGAAGGAAGGAAGGAAAGAAAGAAAGAAGAGAAAGAAGGAAGGAAGGAAGGAAGGAAGGAAGGAAGGAAGGAGAAAGAAAGGAATGGAAAGAAAGGAAGGAAAGAAAGAAAGAAAGAAAGGAAAGAAGGAAGGAAGGAAGGGAGAAAGGAAGGGAGGGAGGGAGAGGAAAGAAGGGAGGAAGGAAGGAAGGAAGGAAGGAAGGAAGGAAGGAAGAGAAGGAAGGCAGGCAGGAAGGAAGGAATCCTGTTCTCTAAATTAAGAGATGAAGGATGGACAAACACTGCAGGATTCTTTCTCCGCCTGACTCCACTCCACCAATCCTGGGCTTCAACAGAGAAACTCATCTCCTCTTACCTGGCTTTCAAGGTCTCACTGACGGCTGTCACTGAGGTCCGGGGGACAGTGTTGGGCCACAATCAACTGAACTTAGAAACCGTCTTCACCGTCTAGGAAGGGAGAGACAAGATGTCAATCAGTCCTAGAAGGAAGAAAGTTCCCCTAACTCACTCCAGCCAGCCCATTCCAACCTGGGCATTTTTCTTCCTAGACAAACAGTGAGCGTCCTGTGCATCGAATGTCTGGATTAGTTTGCTGAACAATTGCTTCATCTTCGTTAGCCTCTGATTGTCCTTGCTTTTGTGAGTCAGAGAGCCTTAATCTTATTTGAATGCAATTTAATTCCCTGGAGAGCTGAGTCTTTAAGTCTCTGGTTTTATAAAGTGCGTGCTTAGAGACCACTGGGGAGTTGACAGGGCGCTGCTTTAAAGCTCGGTCAGTCCACCAAGAAATAATTAGATAAATGTGCGCTCCGATCCGGAGAGGAGGAGGAAAGGAATTTCTCCACAAATTACTTTTAGGACATTTAAGTGGAATTGAATTAGAATGTCAAGAGCCAGACAGCTCTCGGAAGGTCATTTGATCTAGTCCTCAGCTGCTGGGCGGGAGCACTGTTGTGAAAATCGACCCACACTTAAAAAGCTTTAGCGAGGGGAGCAAACATTTCACCTGGGCAGGTCCTGGAGGTGGGCCGGAGGGCTTTGAGGGCTTAAAGGAATATCCACAATAAACTAAATGAAAGTGTACAACTTGTTCATTCATGAGTTCATTAAACACATATTTACTGAGCCCCTGCCCTGTGTCAGAGACTGTTTTAGGCGTTTGAGATATATCAGTGAGCCTACATTCCAGTGGGGGAAGAAAGATAAACAATAAATCTAATAAGAAAAGTATAATGTATGTTGAAAAGATATAAGTGCGTTGAAAAACAGAAAAATGATAGAACGCGGAAACGAGGAGTAGAAATGCTAATGCGCGAGCATTGGGGGCTCTTCCAGGAACTCGTAAGCATGAAAGAATTACGACACGTGAAGAGCTTAAAATGGAGCCTAGCGTTGTAAATTCCTGATAAATAAAATATGCACACAATATATGCATATATATATGTCATTTTGGTTTCTTTCTTTCTTTTTTCTTTTTGATGCTGAAGATTGAACTCAAAGACATTCTATCCCTGAGCTACGCCTCCGTACCTGATTTTATTTTATTTTATTTTTTGTGGTACTGGGGATTGAACCCAGGGGCATTCTACTTCTGAGCTCCACCCCCAGCCCTATTTTTTATTCTTTATTTTGAAACGGTCTCATTAAGTTGCGGAGGGCCTTACTAAGTAGCTGAGGCTGGCCTCGAACCTGGATCCTCCAGTCTCAGTCTCCCAAGTACTGGGATTACAAGCGTGCGCCACCACATCTGGCTTTGATTTTTTTATTTTGAAACAAGGTCTCACTAAGTTGCCGAGTCTGGCTTCGAACCTGTGATCTTCCTGTCTCAGCCTCCCAGGGGCTGGAATTACAGGTCTCCACCACTGTACCCGGCTGCTTACTTTCTTATATTGGTTAGGGTTGTCTGGGTGCAAGAGACAGACCTTGCCTAATTTAAGCAAATAGGACAATATATTATCAGAAGGGCGGGGCAGGCAGGAGCCCCAAAGAATCATGAGTCAAGAACGTAATGCCAACTGGGGACACCTCCCAGTCTCACCTGCCAGAGCCAAGGCGGGGAAGGGGCAGAGAAAAGAAATCGTCTCAAAAGGAAAACCGGGAAAAGATGCAGTCGAGTTGGAAGATAAACACACTGTAGTTAATAATCTGGCCTAGGTCAGTAGGATGGATTCTGTTTAGGAAAGAGGATGCCGGAAGGGGATTGTCCACACCCCAATGGCCGCCACAACTCAACGTGACATCAAATTTATTTAGACGGGTTTTAATTTAATAGCATTTGATATGCACAGTCCTGCGCTATGTAATGACGCTTTGGTCAATGACAGACTGCATGGACGAAGGACGGTATAGACCCTAGAGCCTAGGGGCGGAGAGGGCTAGGTTTGTGTAAGTATAGTTTGTATCCCCCTCATTCAGCAGCTTATGACTGTACTAGGATTCCCCTACCTAAAAAAATGACCAACTCTTGCTGGAAATGCACAGACTATAACCACACACATGGTAAGTTCACTCCAGGAAACATGTAAGTGGATTCTGGAAAATTCGGTAAGCTCTGATGGGAGAATTTTTTGGGTAACAGACAGACCCAAAACCAAACCGTACATATCCTTCATGGCTCTGGAACCCTCTTCTCAAACTGGATAAAACCAACGTTGGACAAAACAACCTCCCGGCTCCTGGCTTTGCTCATTATCATCCTGGTTTGCCCCGAGCTGGGATCTGTCCCCTGCTTACAGTTCTGACACTAGAACCCGTCTATCACCAGAGTGGAGCCTGACCCTGTTCACAGGGAAAGGTTTAGGGGCTCTGCGGTCTATCAGAACTTGCTGCAGTGTGTCTGAGAGTATAATTACCACTTCACTGTGATTCACAAAACCTTTCTCATCCGAGACATAATAATTAAGCACATAATAATTCTGAGTAATTGCAACACTTGATTGGTCCCCTTGAATTTCTCTCGATATGTTCTAAGGCTGGATCCTAGCCGCCACGCTCCCTCGTCTGCATATTTTACGTGCACTCTCCGGGCACAGTGGTCCCCTCGTCCTCGTCGTCCTTTCTGGGCAGAAATCTCGGCTGCTTCAACCAATCATGCTTCGTGACTGTCCGCACGATGCAGGTGTATGGAGATTTAGAGGAAGGATTTGAGTCTTGAGATACAAATGATTTGGTTTCAGATATGGTAGTCCAGAGAGACCTTTTTTTTTTATGACCAAATGGAATAGTAATATACTTAGACATATGGAATTCACATTATGTCTAATTTCCTTCAGTGTTCTGCGCAGGAGAGCCATGACAGGAGAAATGGCTTTCTTTTCCCCTATGGTTTTGCTTACGAAGTGGAGAGCCACCAATTAATATTTAATTCTCACAACGACACTCTGTGCAGGCTGTAGAGTCACAAGGCCACCGCTAATGACGGGATCCTATCTTGTCAGTACTGGGGACTTCCAGGGGCTCAAATACAGCCCACTGCCCGCACAGGACCCTGCCAAACTTAGGAAGCCCCTAGCGGGAGGCAGTATTTAATAATTTTATAGGAGGAGAAATCTGAGCCGGGCAGATTGAATGTCTATTCCATAGAGAATTAGGATGCAAATCTCCATCTCAACTTTAGAGACCTCAGAGGCAAAACGGAATACAGAGATGATGCAAACTCGTGTTTGTTGAAATGTGATAAATGCCTGTAGCAGACAGGATTCTAACAACTTTACATCTACTTTTTTCCTGGTCCTGGGGATTGAACCCAGGGGTACTTTATCTCTGAGCTTGTAGCCCGAGCCCTTTTTATACTGAAATAGGGTCTTGCTAAGTTGCTGAGGGTCTCTCTAAGTTGCTGAGGCTGACCTTAACCTGTGATCCTCCTGTCTCAGCCTCCCAAGTACTGGGATTCCTGGCATGCACCTCTATGCCCGGCAGAACTTTCCATCTGGTAACTGACCTCAAATCTCTCAGCAACTTACCGAGTCAACAGTCTCGTTATCCTGATTCTGTGCATCTGAGGCACGAGAGGTCGGACGGCTTTTCCTTCATCCTGAGCGAGCAGGAGGCAGGGCAGGGGTCTGGATGTGGGCTGTCTGCTCTGGGTCTGTGGTCTCCCCTTCCCCATGAAACCTGCCCGTTTCACATGCATTTTGATTCATGTTTATAGGAAACAGAGATAACCGGCTACTACGGCTTCAGAGAAGCCTAAGGTTTGCAGGTACTGGAGACCCACTTGGTACAGGCACGGTGCCCCAATATACCCAGGACTGGGTCCACCCCCCCCCCCCAGGAGGTCAATAGGATTTCCTACAATAACACACTGGAAGACTGGGTGGGGGGGTGCTTTATGATCTTAAGGTCAGCGCACCTACGCAAAATTACAGATTTATTTGAAACTCACGGATTCACACAGATACATTGAATATCGGTATGGATGACTTCATTGTTTTCAGGGCTATATTGCAGGGATATATTTTCCTCCAAAAAGGCAAAAATTTGGAAGACTGTGTAAGAATCATTAAATTTGGAAAACACTGACTCCAGTCCAAATTTTATATATATGTATATATATATATATATAGATAGATAGATAGATACATATAAATATATATTTATTTATTATTTTTAAATATATATATATATATATATATATATATATATATACATACAGTACTGGGGATTGAACCCAGGGGCATTCTACCTCCGAGCTACACCCCCAGCCCTATTTTTTTTATTCTTTATTTTGAAACAGGGTCTCACTAAGTTGTAGAGGCCTTGCAAAGTAGCTGAGGCTGGCCGTGAACCCACCAGATCCTTCTGTCTCAGCCTCCCAAGTACTGGGATGACAAGCGTGCACTACCATGCCTGGCTCAAATTCTATATTTTATGAATAAGGTATTTAAAGTGCAGGTAGGTACAGTAAACCTGCTAAAAGTAACACAGTTAATGAGTGTTAGCAATGGATAGTGTTTTTTTAACTGGTACTGTGTGCTAGGTTCTAATATTGTCATAAGGCTTATAATATTTCAATCTAATCACAGTTTAGAAGGTAAATACTATTGTTGCTACCCCGACTTCTAAGGAGAGTGGGCGTTAGAGATTATATATAATTTGTACTGAGGTTAAATATCTGGTCAGAGGTGGATCTAGGATTCAAGTCCCAGTTTTCTCTGATTTCAGATCTCCAGATGTTTACTATGCAACGTTTCCAAATCACGTGAAATGTTAGTGATCAGTTACGAGGCAGGTCCACATCTGCATTTCCTTCTGTGCCACCCAGCTTCCCATTGCTTCTGTTTGCCCAAATCAGAAATAAAACTTTAGGCCGGGCGTGGTGGCGCATGCCTGTAATCCTAGTACTTGGGAGGCTGAGACGGGAGGATCCCAGTGGATCCGGGTTTGCAGCCAGCCTCTGCTGCTTAGTGAGGCCCTCCACAACTTAGTGAGACCCTGTTTCAAAATAAAGAACAAAAAATAGGGCTGGGGGTGTACCTCAGAGGTAGAATGCCCCTGGGTTCAATCCCCAGTACTGCAAAAAAAAAGAAATACAACTTCAGGAAGAAAAGGCAGAAGATCTCAATGCTGAAGTTGCTGAAGTCTAACCCCTGCCAATTAAATCACTGCTTGAAAGTTTCACGAGAAACCAAGTTCAAAGCAGAAAGCTATTAACACATCTGCACGGTAGCAAGCTTTGTTGATTTTAATATGATGAAATAATACCACTGGAAAACAAAAAAAAACCCAGCTTTAATGGTACATCCACCCATGTTTTGTAATACCGGGATAATGTTTTCATAATAATATGACGTACCTTGCTAGAGATGAGCCAGATGTAATTTTACTTCTCTAAGAATGCTCCTGCTCCACCTCCTCCTACCCTCACCCCGCCTTGTTGACACTGATAGTACCTCAATGACAAACGGTAGCCTTCAGCTAAGTCTTTCATCATAAAGAGACTCTCTTGGTCTTGTATTTTTTATTTTATTTATTTATTTATTTATTTATTTATTTATGTATTTATTTATTTATTTTTGCAGTACCGGGGATTGAACCCAGGGGCGTTCTACCTCCGCGCTACGCCCCCGGCCCTATTTTTTTTTATACTTTATTTTGAAACCGGGTCTCACGAAGTTGCGGAGGTCCTAAGGAGAGAGAGAGAGAGAGAGAGACAGAGACAGAGAGAGACAGAGAGAGAAAGAGAGAGAGAGAGAGAGACAGGGAGAGAGAGAGAGCAAGAGAGCTGAGGCTGGCCGCGAACCCGGATCCTCCGGTCTCCGCCTCCCAAAGTACTGGGATTACAAGCGTGCGCCACCACGCCCGGCTTCTCTTGGTCTTTTATGAACAGTGTCTTGATGAACTGCCAGACCTTGGTGACAGCAAAGGAAGTCAAGTGAATAGCATCCTGCGCTCCTTCCCAGTGGTTGACAATGGTGCAGAGGAATCTGGGCTTTATTTTGAGGTTCCGAAGCCTGATATTTGGCAGCAGAAAAAATAAAAAAAATGGAACCCACCCGGGCGTGATGGCCCATGCCTGTAATCCCAGTACTTAGGAGGCTGAGACAGGAGGATCACAGGTTTGAGACCAGCCTCAGTTACTTAGATCTGTTTCAAAATAGAAAATAAAAAGGGCTGGGGTATGGCTCGGAGATAGAATGCCCCTGGTTTCAATCTCCAATACCACAAGATTTATTTTATTTTATTTATTTTTTGCGGTACTGGGGATTGAACCCAGGGGCATTCTACCTCTGGGCTACACCCCCAGCCCTATTTTTTATTCTTAATTTGAAACAGGGTCTCACTAAGTTGCGGAGGGCCTCACTAAGTAGTTGAGGCTGGCCGCGAACCTGGATCCTCCGGTCTCAGCCTCCCAAGTACTGGGATGACAAGCGTGCGCCACCACGCCCGGCTTCACAAGATTAAAAAAAAAAAAAAAAAGGAACCCACTGGAGCTGAGCTGCCGGGTACACACAAAGCACCCACTTCCGGGGGATGAGGATGTTTCCAGAGCTTTCTCACATCGCAGCCAGGTTAGCCAACCAAGCTTCGTGATCGCCATTTTGGACAAGGGAAACTGAGGCTGGAAGAGGTTCAGTTTTGTCCCCGAGGCCACACACCACTCGGGAGTGGCACCCAGACCAGCACCCACGTCAGTCTGTGTGTGAGTTCCTGCCGCGCCCCGCGCTGGCAGCGGAAGGCTTGCCTGGGAGGCGGGCACTCCTCCCGGGATCTCCTCCTTACTGCGGTTGCCTGAGCACTCTGAGTGTGATTAAAGAACCGCGTTAATTACTCACGGGGCAGCTGCTGGCGTGTGACACAAGCACCCTCGGGTGGGGGTGGGGGCGGGGCGGGCTCCCTGCAGGTGGAGACCCGGGCGCACTGCGCAGCGGGCTTCGCTCTAGCATGGTCAAAGAGCCTGGGCCCGTGGCCAGAGCCTGGCAGCCTGGGCTTTGGGCAAAGATAATCATTGCTTTAACTAAGAACTGTCACCTGGGCCTTCTGGTTGGCTGTCCCCATGGGCTGCATGGCCCAGAAAGCTCAGCGGCAAAAGGGAGAAGGTAGAAAGCTCATAATAAAGTATTTTCAGCCAGGCGTGGTGGCGCACACCTGTAATCCCAATACTTGGGAGGCTGAGACAGGAGGATCATAGGTTTGCGGCCAGCATCAGCAACTTAGCGAGGCCCTCAGCAACTTAGCAAGACCCTATTTCAAAGTAAAAAATAAGATAGGGCTGGGGGTGTAGCTCGGAGGTAGAATGCCCCTGGGTTCAATTCCCAGCACCACACACACACAAAAAAGGTATTTTCTTCCCTGACACCCATGTCTGTCACAGCTCAGGTAGGTGTGACAACCATCGGGATGCGTTGAACAATGTCTAAACTATAAAAGGAATTGGCTCCACAGCCTCCACTACCCTCAGAATAGAACCCCGATGCTTCGCCGTGCCCACAGAGCCATGCACGGCGTGCTGAGCCCTAGGTCTCTACTCCCTGGAAGGTCACGGTCACTCCTGTCTTGAGCCCTTCGCTGTGCCCGGGACCGCTCTCCCCGATGCCTCCGGCTGGTCCCTCTTTCTCCCTGTTCCTGCTGGTCGGCCCTCGCGTCCTCAGCACCGAGCACAGTGCCAGATGTGTAGTAGGTGCTCAATAAAAACTTGAAAATGTTCATTTGTGAAACCAAAGACATAAATACAGATTTTAAAACTACCCCCCTTCTTATAAGCAGTAGAATTACGCTGAGTCAATAGGAAAAGGCATGTGTGTCACTGAAAGGGTTATCAGTGAATAATTTATTATTAGTGCGATCTGTTTTGGTCTTGACTAAGTGTCCGAGTACCCACTTAGCATCATGGATAGACTCCTTCTTTCTGATCCTTCAACTCACTGATACTGGCCACGTGCGACCTTCCCTCTGCAGCCCCTCCTCCCTCCCCAGCGGATGTCCCTCCATGTTGGTTTTTACTAGTCTGACCATGCATCCTTCAACGTAAAGCATGCCCCTCACATCAGCACCCTGGGGTGCAGGCGGGCTCTTCCCCGTGGTTTGGGAAATATGTTATGGTCTCGTCTGTGCCCAGGACCCCTGCTTTTCCTCCTTCCTTCCTCTGGAAACTTTAGCCATTCGTCCTGGAGTTTCCTGGACTCTCTAGGCTCTGTCTTGTGCTGGGCTTCAGTACCTGGAACCCCTCCGCCCCCTCTCCTGCCCTCCAGTTCACCAGACGAACTCCAGCTCATCTTCCAGAACCTTCCACCATCACCACGCCGTCTCCAGACTGGGCCTCTGTACGACCTTATGATCTGCCGTAATCGTTGGGAGAACTGGGGTCCAAACTCGCCCTTGTCAAGTGCGCACCGGGGCGTCTTTGGGAAGTCATTTCTTTATATAATTCCAGTTTATAAAATCCATTTTATAAAGTCATTTCTTTATTTCTAGTAAAGAAATAATTCCAGCCGGGCGTGGTGGTGCACGCTTGTAATCCCAGGATTTGGGAGGCTGAGATGGGAGGATCCGGGTTCGAGGCCAGCCTCAGCTCCTTAGTGAGGCCCTCCGCAACTTAGTGAGACCCTGTTTCAAAATAAAGAACAAAAAATAGGGCTGGGGGTGTAGCTCGGAGGTAGAATGCCCCTGGGTTCAATCCCCAGTACCACAAAAAAATAAATAATTCTAGTTTATAAAATCCATTTTATAAAGTCATTTCTTTCTAATAAAGGGATAATTCTAGTTTATAAAATCCTAATTTCAGTGTATAAAATCTTCTGGGCAGAGTTGATGCAAAAGCTATGTGTCTCAAATCATCTGCATGTGCCTGGGCGGCTGCTGCTGTGTGGTGATGAGCGGGCTGGGCTTGGGAATTAATGATGCCGCAACATCTCCTTCATTTCATCTCCCTACAAATGCTTACGGATAATATAGGGAATTTTTTTTTTTTTGTACTGGGAATTGAACCCGTGGGCATTCTACCTCTGAGCTCCATCCCCAGTCCTTTTTTATTTTCTATTTTATTTCTATTTACTTTATATTTCCTATTTTATATTCTATTTTCTATTTTCTTTTTCTTTTCTATTTTATTTTTATTTTCTATTTTCTTTTTTTTTTTTTTTTTTTT
>PVJS01013203.1:9259-42584 GCA_004027185.1 Glis glis | reverse complement strand
AAATAAATAAATAAAATAAAATAAAATAAAATAAAATAGGGCTGGGGTATAGCTTGGAGGTAGAAAGCCCCTGGCTTCAATCCTCAGTAACACACACACACACACACACATACACACAAAGAAGCCTCATTTTCTATTCCTGAAAGCTAAGTGCCTCCTCTCTGACATAAGTCTAATGTCTTTATGAACTGCCTCCTCCTTGTGCCTCCTCTGTGGATGAGTGACATGGGTTTTATATGTGCTAAGGTGCCTTAATAATAACCAAAACATCAAACATTAAGTGTTTTACTAAGATCACCCAGCTGCAGCCTCCCAACACCCTGAAAGTTAAATTTTATTACTGTCCCCATATGACTGATGTTAAAACAGGGTCAAGGCGAGAAGGTGGTCAGCGGAGCCAGGACCCTGCTCACACGTGCTCCACCCCTCAATACTGATCCCGGCGAGCAGGAAGTCCCAGAGGCTGGCCCTGGGACCTCCTGGGTCTGTGACAAACCAGCGGCTGTTTATCTGTCCCCACCCAGGGACAATCCCCTCGTGTCCAGCGGAGCTGGGTGGAAGGGTGCTTACCTTGCCCACATTGAAGTAGAACAGGGTTCCAGCAGTCACCTGGGCGATGAGGATCAGGAGGAGGAGGGCGAAGTACTGAGGACAGAGCAGGCACCATCAGCGGTGGCCCCCAGGGCACCCACCCGCTCCCTGGGGAGATGCCCCCCACCCAGAACACAGAGTTGGGCTGACCATTGGGAGGGAGAGTAGAGCAGGGAGGCGGGGCCTAGAGAGGGAGGAGGTGAAGGAGGTAGGGCCTGGGAAGGGAGGCGGGGCCTGGGAAGGGAGGCGGGGCCTGGAGAGGGAGGTGGGGCCTGGAGAGGGAGGTGGGGCCTGGAGAGGGAGGCGGGGCCTGGAGAGGGAGGCAGAGCCTAGAGAGGGAGGTAGGGCCTGGCAGGGAGGTGGACTGGGTACTGGAGGTGGGGCCTGGTGAGGAAAGAGGGGTGGAGCAGGCCTCCGTGGAGGGGCGTGGACTCACCAGTCCCAGCAGGCAGCGGACCTCATTGACTGCACCAATGCAGCCCAGGAAGCCCATGATCATGGTGATCGCCCCCACGCTGATGAAGACATAGGCGCCCACCTTGAGCGAGCTGGAGGAGGTTTCTAAGAGGAAAGACGGGGCATCGACTAAGTAGGAAACCAGAGGGCCCATCGGGGGCAAAGACCTCCCCTTACAGGGAGGTGGGGTCACCAGACAAGGAACTGACTCCCATGCCCCCTTTGGAGCTGCCTCCCCTGGATGTGCCACTACCCTCATGTAAAACTGCAGTAATTGGGAAGCTGAGACAGGAGGATCGCAGGTTCACGGCCAGCCTCAGCTACTTAGTGAGACCCTCTGCAACTTAGTGAGACCCTGTTTCAAAATAAAGAATAAAAAATAGGGCTGGGGGTGTAGCTTGGAGGTAGAATGCCCCTGGGTTCAATCCACACACACTACCCTGCAGCCCCACCCTGATCAGCCTAACCTGCAGCCCTGCTGTTTCCCTCAGCATTTCCCTGGGTCTAATGTACCCTACATCTTACTGATAATTTGTGCTCTTTACCTGCCCCTCACTCTCCAAGAATGCGAGCTGTGAAAGGTGGGGGCTTTGGTTTCTTCCTGCTTAGCACCCACCTGGCAGAACAGCGGCCTGGCACAAGGAAACACCACAGGAATATCTGTCGAGTTAATAAACGAGGGGCCCGTGTGCCAGACAGCTTCCATAGGGGCCACAGACAGGAGTCCAGGCTGCTCTCACCGGCCCGCCTTCTTATCCATATAAATGAAGCCCTCTCCTGCCCACTCACGTGCCTGGGTGCTACACACGCAGCCCCCACTCTGACATGACCCTGCCCGGCAGGCACTAGCATGGCCATGTCACGGACGGGGCAACTGAGGCCGAGAGAGTCCCTGGCCAGGGCCCTCTGGTGCCATGTTCTTTGCTCTGTGCACTGATGCACCAGGCGCGTGTGCTGACGGGACCTGACACGTGCGCTGACGGGACCTGACACGTGTCATTCATTCAGTCGACTCATATTTCCCAGGTGCCCACCTCGTGCCTGGCACCGTGCCGAGTGCTGGGTGCAGACAGAAGACCCACAAGGCCTGAGATCTGGCGGTGGGGGACGGGAACAATAAGCAAACCAAACGAGAGAGATTTTCTGGTCAAGGACCATGAAGATCCGCAGCGGGCCAGTGCTGTGGGGAACCGTGGGCAAGGGCTGGCCTGACTTGGCTGGGGATGTGTCCTGTGGTCTGAGTGGATGTCTTTTGAGCCAAGATGAGAATGGAGAAGATCGGAGGGAAGAACATTCCAGCAACAGACACAGTAGAGCTCCGTGTATTTGGAGAAGGTAAGAAGAGAGGGAGAGAGAGAGGAAGGAGCCCCACCCGGGCAGGGAATGCTTGGGAGGCAGAGGGTGGGCCACTGGCTGGAAACCCTGTACATTCAGTTTACCAAGTGTACAGAGAAGGGTCAGGGGATCTGTGTTCCGGAACCCTGGCTGCCTGGGGAGTCAGGGGGAGTGTTTTCAATAATGTAAGCACTGACACCCTGGAATGGGGTCTCTTGGGTAGGATGGGAGGGTGAGGCCCAGGCCCTGGTATTTAGAAAAAGCACCAGGTGTATCTATTGACCTTTAAGGCTTGGCCAAGCCTTAGGGCAGGGTGCAGCTAGCAGGTACTGGGCCTCTGAACTTTGTCCCTATCGGGGCAGGCTGAGTGCTGGGTGGGGCCGGCAGGGAAGCAGGAGCCAGGGTCTAATCAGGGCTGGAGAGGGTGTGTCCCCTGTTGGGGAGAGCAAGTGGGGACTGTGGCAGGAAACTTGACCCCAATCCCTGAAGGGAGGCCTGGGCTTTCCACTCCTGCCGGGGAGGCCTAGCTCCCAGGGGAGGATGACAGGCGTGACCCCACCATCAGCATCCAAGTCAGGTCCTGCTGTATTTAAATCAGGCAGCTGTCCTGGGCCACAGTCCAAAAGTCCTGACCAGCTGCCTGGGACAGCTGCTGGAGGGGAGGGGCCCAGGCTGTCCTTGCTGAAGAAAGTGGCATTCGGTGCCCTTTGGGGGCCCGGGGCCAGGGAGAGGGCAGTGCAGCAAGCCCTGAGCGCTTCCTGGAGGAGGTCAAGCAGGCCTGCGGAAGGGGTCTTGTCATACAGCCACATGCTGTCAGGGTCCTGCTCCTAAAGAGTGAGAGAAGAGGCTTCCGGGCCCTGGCTCACCCTGCCCTGGGCAGCACGTAGGACCAAAGCTCTCGGGGTTTTGTCCTGCACCTACTAGCCAGGAGCTGTGTGAACCCTGGCCAGTGACTTAACTTCTCTGAGCCTCTGTTCCCTCACGTGTAAGGCAGGGACAGAACAGTATCTGCCTCACGGGGATGTCCTGGGGTGGAGATGTCCTGTACGCCCAAGCTCACATGTGATGAGAGGTGCCTGGTACCTTCCTCATCCCGAAGGTGCCTGGAACACCTAGCAAGGGCCTGGCTCTTAGTGGGAACTTGACCAGCACCTACGGTCTACCGCCCCAGACTTTCCCGCATCTCTCTGGAATGAGGAGAGAACTGTCGCCCACATTTTGCTGAGCTGGCAAATGCATGGACAGAGAACCTAAGAGGCTTTTCTGAGGCCGGGGCCCAGGGACGGGGCTGGGAAGGGAAAAAAAAAGCCTCCCTCTTCCCCTGTTCTGCAGACAACAGCAGCTCTGTTTGGGGAGGAGAAGAAAATTCCTCCTGGAAACCCCTGTTGAGGGGCACCAGGGCACCCTGATCCGAAGCAGGAGCTGGACAATGTCCCCGGGGGCAGCTGGAAGCAACCAGCCGGAACTAATGCACTCCTGGGCGCAGCTCTGCCTGTGTGGCCCCGCCTGGAGAGCAGCCGGGGGAGGGGGGGGGGACAGGGGAGGCAGGGGCTCCTTACGCAGGACAGAGATGAAACTGCTCTTGTCGGCCAGGATCCAAACCCCGAAGCCCAGGATCACGGCGCCCAGGACCTGGAAGGAGAAGGGGTGGTTAATAGGACGTCCAGGGAGAGGCGGGGCAGGGCCCCTGCCCAGCTGCCCCTGCAACCCAGGCTGGGGAAGGAGGTGCAGAGGGACACAGAGGGAGTTATCTCCATCCTCCCCAGCCCAGGGACGGCGCGCTGGCTCAGGTCTCAAACCCCGGCAAGCCCACATGCACAGCAGGAGGCAGGAGTGGTGTCGGCCTCCGCCATGTGTGTGCACTCAGCCCACGGGTGCAGCCTCCCACCTCATCTCCTGGCCCCTTCCCTGGCTCCTCCTTCCGCTCCCACCCACCTCAGGGCCCTGCTGCTGGAGCAAGCCAGGCGGTGGGGAAGACCCTCTGTGGACTGGAACACCAAAGTCTAACTTGGCCTTCAGATCTTAGCATGAAGGCCAGCCTCCAGGGGCACCTCTGACTCCCACAGCAGGCAGAGGAGGGAGCCCCTATCCTGTCCCCACTGCTGTCTGACCCTTCTTCATCACTGTCCCCACTGCCTGACTCCTGCTGGGTCTGCTTCTCAGGCCAGAGTGGGAGCTCCCTGAGGCCAGCTGGGGCAGAAGCAGCTCTGCGGCCCGGGGACCCATAGCCCCCACGCCGAGCGGCCAGGGAATGAATGAGTTAAACCCAAGCGTGGGGATGCAGGGTTAGAAAGGCAGACAAATGAGGGGTGCTCGAGGTGTGAGGGGTGACAAAAGAGGGCCTTGGACTCTCTCCCCTCTGCCCAGTGACATCTTCATTCTGAGCTCATCTTCCCAGGTGGAGACCCAGCCAAGATCTACCACCCCAAAAGCCAGCAAAGGCTGGGGAAATGCCTGCAGCCCAGGCAAAGGCACAGGCTTCTTTTGAGGGTGGGGTGGCTGTTACCTGGGGCCTCGACTGGGCCCACCGGACAAGATAACCTACCTGGAGGGTCCCACCTCTATCGCCAGCCCTGGGTTCCCACCTCAGCCAGCCAACATCCCATAATCCCAGGTAGGTCCAAGACAGCTGTGGCCCCAGCCTTGGGTGCAAAATGCAAGGGGCACCAATAACCTTGTCTTATCAACATAAGCAATACTTTGCAACAATACTTTTTAAAAAATCAAAATAATGCAAAAATACATGATGAACTATCAAACTTTTATTTTATTTTATTTGGGGGGAGTACTAGGGATTGAAACCAGGAGCATTCAATCTCTGCACTACACTCCCAGCCTTTTTTATTTTTATCTTGAAACAGGGTCTTGCTAATTTGCTGAGGGTCTCGCTAAATTGCTGAGGCTGCCCTTGAACCTGTGATCCTCCTGACTCAGCTTCCCATGTACTGGGATTACAGGCATGCACCACCATGCCCAGTAAACTACCAAACTCTGAAATAAAACTTGACTGGATTGCTATCATCTCAGATTTTTCCTTCTGCCTTAGGCTGCAGGATGGCTGAGCGCACACAGCCCCACAGCCCTTGCCTGGTCCGGCCACCCTGTGGACAGCCACAGCCGATGACCACAACAATGATGGCACCCAAGCACCACACTGGTTCCCACTGTCTCCCCAGAGTCATCACTGAGGAACCCTTCGTCCTCTGCTCCCCCTCCTCCCTCCTCCCTCCCTGTTATTGTCATTTTACACACAGGGAAAGTGAGGCTCCGGGTTCATCCATCAGGGACTGGAAGCCAGATGGTAGCTGGGGAGCTGTGGGATATTTGGGACCTGTCCTGGGCCTTCGCCTAGAGCACCAGTTTTGGGACAGGAAGGCCCCTGAGACACTGGGGAGGGGAAGGGCCCACTTGAGGGTGGGCTTGCCTTAGTCTACGCAGCTTGCAGGGATGTTGGGGGGCTCTCCAGGACCTGGGAGCCTGGTTCCCAAAGACTCTTGAATGCCTGCCCACCCTACCCCACCTCAGAGCACAGCAGGTCCCCGGCCAGTCCTCAGAGCCAGGTGGGCAGAGCCCCCTGCCCCACTTACCTTCTGCATTCATGGAGCAGGGCAGGACGGAGAAGAGCCCCCCAACAGAGAGTGAGGGAGAGGGCAAGACATTACCCCTGGGTAAACAACCCCAAGTAGATGAAACCCCAGACTGCCCAGCTAGCCCCCAGCCCACCAAGAGGAACTCAGAAAGGGAAGTCCCCGGACAGCCATGCAGGCTGATGACCGCAGCCTGACCAGCAGGTGTGGCTAGCTAGCCGCCAGGCCGTGGGACAGCAGGGAGGAGGCAGGACTGGGTGGCCTACCAGGACAGCAAGGCACCCTGGCACCCACTTCTCTGTGAACCAAGACTGGGTCTGTGGGGCACGCCCCACGTTAACCAACCCCAGCTCTACCCCATCTCCAGATGGGGCCCAGTCGGGAGCCGGGACACTCAGGACGGCTGCCTTCCAGCCACCTCTGGAACGCTTTGGACACAAGGAAAGCAGCCGAGTGGCCAGGGCAATTCGCTGGGACGGCTGGGGTCAGCAGGGAGTGCAGGTGATGATGGATGTGCGCGCATGCGCGAGAACAGGCAGCCAGGGCCATTTCTACAAACCACAAGCCCATAATCTCAAGGCCCTTCCCAATGTGCACTGAACCAAGCCCAGCCTCCTTCCGAGGCAGCTGGGTCGTGGGTGCCCTGCAGAGGCCACGCCCTCCCCACACTGCCTAAGCTCCAGCTGCTGGGGCCTCTCCCCAGCCACCGTCACTACAGGAAGCCTTTGTCCACCTCCCCATGAGGCCAAGGGCCTTGAGATCTGCCTTGCCTGGGCTCCTCATTCCTACCGCCCACCACCACTGCAATTCTATAATCCATCCGCCTGCCGCCCCGGAGTCCTCCACAACGTAAGCCCCTGGCGAAAGAAACCAGGGCTCCTCCGCCGAGGGCATCTGACGCAGAGGGTTAAATACAGACATCTTCTGCACCTATGAGGTCTGGCTCCAGGACCCCCTAGGGTATCAAAATCTGCAGATGCACCAGTCCCTTATGTAAAATGGTATATTTGCATATAACCTGCATACATCCTCCTGTATACTTTATTGCCTTTATATATTACAATACCTGATACAATGTAAATGCTATCTATGTAAATAGTTGTTACACTGTATTGAGTTTTTAGTTGTTGATGTTTTTTGTTTGCGGTGCTGGGGATTGAACCCAGAGGCATTCTACCTCTGAGCTACACCCCAGTCCTTTTTATTTTTTATTTTTAAACAGGGTCTCCCTAAGTTGCTGAGGTTGGACTTGAACCTGCAATCCTCCTATCTCAGCCTCTCAAGTACTGGGATTACAGATGTGTGTGCCACCATGCCTGGCTACACTGTATTGTTTAACAGTATGACAATTTTTAAAAGTCTGTACATGTTTAATGAAGATACAATTTTTTTTAACATTTTCAATCTGTAGTTGGTTGAATGTTCAGATGCAGAACCCATCGATAATGAGGCCCAACTGTAAGGTTACTGTCTCCTCCTGCCCTCTTCTTTCCCGCCCCCCCATCCTGATGGGTTGTCCAGGGCCCAGCACACAGGCTGTGAACCTGACCCCACCAGTCCCCCAGAGGAGCTGGGCAGAGGTCAAGCTCTGCATGGCCCAAGACCAGCGCCCAGAGCTCTGGCCAGAGAGCTGTTCCAGTCTTGTTCCACAGGTAGCCCGGGATCAGGACAGGAATGGACGCCCAGACCCACACCGTCCACCCACTCCCTTTCTCTGCTGGGTCTTGGCCCTTCTCTATCCCTCCACTCATATTGAATAGAGGAGAGGAAATATCTGTGCTCCTGAACCTTAAGCCTCACTATGCCCAGGCCAGGGCCCAGACCCCTCTCCCAGTCCCTATGTCCCCAGGGATAGCACCGCAATGCTCCATCCCACCCTGGCCCAGGCCCCTTCAGCTGGGCCTCGCCCAGGAGCCAGGAGCCTGCCAGCGGAGGCTTGGCTCTGCCTGCAGGGCAGCTGCTTCCCAGAGGCCTAGGCTAGCCAGGGGTGGGCTCCAGGCCCGGCTGCCACAAGCACAGGGCCAGACACACAGTGGGGCCTTAGCACAGTCCTTGAGGGCACTGGGGCCAGAGGCAGGTGGACAAACTGCAGGGCAGATAGCACCAGGACTGACCACAGGTGTCCATGCACGCACGTGCCAGAAACACACTGGTAAGTATCTGTGTGCTGGGTTAAAGTCACAAAAGGGAAGTTAGAATGAGTCTCTTCTTTATTTTCTTAACTTCCTATACTTCTATGTAATTTGCGATGTAAAATCGTTTCTTGTAAAACACAAGTAATTCACATCTACTATAAAAAAACTTCTACTCCAGAGAAACATAAAGAACAAAATCTCAATTCCCATGAACACTAATATTTGAGGTTGTTTCTATAAATTTCATGTTTTTACAAATTTTAGAAAATAATACTGGATGATAGTAAACAGCTGATTGTATAACCTGATTTTTTTTACCTTAGGGTGAACCAACAACATGGAGAAGAAATAGCCCCAACTCTGCTCTGGGGCGGTCACAAAGGCAATCCCAGGCCTCTTGCACCCCCACCACACACATGTGTGAACACACAGCACGTGCATACACGCATACACACACACACACACACACACACACACACACACACACACACACGGCATGCACGCCATCATCCTAGCAACTCTGAGGCAGGAGTCAGACAGTCCAGCCCAGAGGGGAGAACAGAGGCCCCAGGACAACCAGCTGCAGATGCTGCACAGAGCTCACGTCTGGGCAGACCCGCGGCCAGGGTGCCGGGCAGGCTGCGGGGTGAGTCTGGAGAGTGTGCGCACCGTGGCCCAGAGCCTGGCCTCCCATGCTTGGCCTCTCAGGGCTCAAGGAGACGCTCCCCACATCAGGGTGGGGTGTCATGGACGCCGTGGGGAGCTGGAAGTGTCACTCCACGTGGGCGGGGCCTAGGGGCGTCAGGACAGACTAGAAGGATGCAGAGGTGCTTCATGCAGCAGCCCCCGCTGAGGAGGCAGGGTGCCTGGGTGCCTGGCCCCACCCCCAGGCCTGGCAGCGGGGCCCTGGAGAGGAACCCAGCGCTTCACCAGAGCCGGCTGGGAATGCTGGAATCTCCATGCCGCCCTGCCCCATTCCTTTCAAGACAGTCAGTGCTCCAGCCCCAGCAACCACACATCATGCGACACCCGGACATCTCTGGAGGGTCTCCGGAGAACAAGTTGGGGTGGCAGTGGCCATACTTACAAAGAAGAGCAAGTTGAAGAGGAAGAGAAAGTATTTGGTGACTTTGATGCAGGCTGCCCCCATCCTGTGGGTCCTGGAGCTCCTTGGGGAGAGAAGAGAAGGCAGGTAGGTCAGGGAGCGGGTGTGGAGGGTGGGCGGGGACCCATGCTGTGACCCCAAGCCCCGAATCATCTCAGTTCAACCACGAGGAAGCTACCAACACTGTCCCTGCTTTGTGGGTTGCTGAGACCGAGAAGTTAGGTGACCAGCTCAAAGCCACACAGCTAGGAAGTGTGGGCCTTGGAGCAGTCTCGGCCTCTTGGGTCGCCACCCCACTGGAGCTGTGGCTGGAGGAAATTCCTATGCAAGGGCCCCTCACCTCCACAGCCCAGGCTCTGGGACTTCTGCAAATGGACTCTGATCAGTCATGAGGCCATGAAGTTAGCAGTTAGCTGATTGACAGAGACCCCAGGTGAGAGCTGTGGCTGTCCCCTCCCTGCATGCTCCCTCTGGGATTGAGGGCTGGGCCTTGGGGATGCGAGACCAGAGGAATCCTGGCTTCTCAGAAAATGAGTACTTGCTTCTCAGCGGCCCTTCTTCCAATTACAAAAGGAATGTGTGCATTAAAAAATGCCCAACGAATCCAGAAAACACAAATAAAAAAGGCCATCTCTCCCAGAGATTAAAAATTGTGATCATTTTAAGCAGCCATACTTCGTGTGTGTGTGGGGGGGCACTGGGGATTGAACCCAGGGGCGTTCTACCTCTGAGCTACACCCTTGGCCCTATTTTATTTTTATTTTGAAACAGGGTCTCACTAAGTTGATGAGAATCTCACTATTTGCTGAGGCTGTCCTTGAACCTGTGATCCTCCTGTCTCAACCTCCCAAGTACTGGGATTACAGGTATGCGACAACATGCTTGGCTATGTAATAAATATTGTTAAACAAAATTGGGCTTATCCTATAGAGAGCATTTTTGAGCCTGCTGTTTTCATTCTATAGTATACAATCTCTGTATGTGGCAAAAACATTCTTCTACAACATAATTTTACACATTGCTCAGCAGTCCACCCTATTGGTCAGTACTTACTAACATTCTGGGGGTCACAGACTGCCCTAGAAAAATCATGTATAGGTAGCATTTTGCAAATAATTCCTTGGGGCTTGTGGACCCCATGAAATCCAATCAGGAACCCCAGTGACTCCAGGTTAACACTTCAGATATAGACATATAGATCAGCCTCAAAGCACTTAACCAGTACTCTGAGATGGGACACACGGGTTGTTTCCAAGTTCCTAGCCGCCCTGGATGACGCAAGGGGAACTCCCGAAATGACAAAACCATGCTCGAGTTCCTGTGCACCCCGACTCTGAAAGACCCCAGGGGAGGGAGACTCGGGAGGAAGTGCGAAGCTGGCAGCCCTCACCTCCCCCTGCGGCCAGGCAGACCCTGTGGGCGAGGGGAGCCAGTGCCAGGCAGCTGGGTCAGGACAGCTGGCCTGGAACAGCTGCAGGGGCCAGGCCGGGCTGGGGGGGGTGAAGGCACAGGCACCAGCTGTGCGTCCCCCCAGCCCTGTGGAGGGGGTGAGCGGGCCACATGGCAGGAGCGGGAGGCCAGGCTCACGCCTCTTCCTCCTCTGAATTTCCCGAAGTTCAGGTCCCCCCTCCCTTTTTTGGATGTACTAACTTCAGTAAACTCCGGTCTCCTTGCCAAGCTTCTACTGTACAGATCTCCAGGGCCTGGGGACTGCGGTGGGCCAAGGGAGCAGCCCCCAACCTCCCAAGTGGTCCAGTTCAGCTTTGTTAGAGGAAGTTTTCTTTAGCTGCCCCTTTACAAGGGCAGATTTGGGTGCAACATGAAGCGAAGCTGCCCAAGGAAAGAAAAGGCTGCCTGAGTGGTAGTGAGCTCCCCGTCACAATGGCACGGAAGCAGATTCTGAATACTTTACAAGGGACTCAAGTGCTCTATGGGGAAATTAGATGGAATGGCTCTTCTAGTCTACCAGCATCCAGGCCTGGGTCTGAGAACCACAGAGCCAGCAATGACTCCTTTGGGAGCCAGGGAAGTCTGTCCTGGGCAGCTCCCTGTGAGTCTCCCACGAGGAGAAAACAGCTTTCCCATGTCAGGAAAGCTGGAGATCTGGGATGCCCAAACTCTGGCCTGGCCTGCCAGGAGCACTACAAGGAGACCTATTGTGTCCCTCCTGGCCTCCAGCATAGCTGGGCAGGCGCTGCAAGACCTGGCCGGGACTAGACAGTGAGAGAAGAAAGAGGGCGGCGTGCTTGCCTTCCCATCAGGGACTTGCTTTGTTTCGGCCTGGCTGGTCTCCTCCCTGGACATGGGGACACGGGGCACATTCCAGGCCTGAGCAGCCCAGATGAGGCATTTCTTCACCAGAAGAGCTTCATCTAACTGCATGTGCGTAGCTGAACGGCTGGCTCTTGTGAAATCGCAGCAGTGTGGAAACAGCCCTTGGGCTGCCCGCTGCAGGCCCCCAGGGCAGTTTTAGAGGGCCCAGAAGGATTTCCACACTTTCTGGCTCTCCTGTCCTCAGTGCAGGCAGGGTCTCCAGGGCCACTCCCAGGTGGTAAGGGTGTTCAGAAAATGGCAGCTTTTACAGTAGAGTAGATATGGGGCTGCTAGAGGAAGAGGAGTGGCCATTCTCCTACCCATCCCCTTGGAGCCTCGCACCCAGCCTGTGAGATGGGTTCTCCTATCCCGGGGGGACCCAAGGCTCACACAGGCTAAGTAACTCGCCCATGTCATGCAGCTCATAAGTGCTGCTGGGTCCAGAGTCCAAGCTCTTCCTGCTGTAAAGTGCTCCCTCTGGGAGGAGCCAAGACCATGCAGGGATCTGTGGGGATGGCAGATTCCTTGGTCCAGCTAGTGAGTGTCAAGGTAGCTGCTCGAACAAGCTCTGGCTGGGCTGGCAGGAAGGAGACTGGAAACCCCAGGGCCAAGGCCCCAGCCTTGACGGCATGGGGACCTGGCATTTCCACCCTGGGCAACCTTGGCTGGTGTGATGGGTTAGATTTAGAATGTCCCCTAGACCTCAGAGATACAAGGCAGCCATGCTGGAGGTGGGGCTTCATTACTGAGGAGGGGCCCCTGGGGGCGTGGCCTTGGGGATTATATATGGTCCCTCCTCCCCTTGTTCTCTCTCTTGCTCCGGGCCTCTCCATGATGTGAGAAATGAGCCCCTCTGCATGATCTCTCTCTGTTCCCCACATCATGCCCTGAGCTCCACAGACTTCACCCAGCCTAACATGGACTGAACCCCTGAAATCTCCAGAACTGTGAACAAATAAATCTTCCTTCCTCTAAGTTGTTGTCGTCAGGTTTTTTGGGTCACAGCAGTGAGAACACTAACTGAAACAGCTGGTCCCCTGGGCACTCACACAAATCCTGTGGAGCATTGGGCTAGGCCCTCCAACAACCTGTGGGCAAATGGAGGTGCGAGGGGTGAAGGAGCTTGCTCACATCCCCAGTAGGAGGACCAGCATGGATGGACATCCTCACCCCCTCCAAGCACTCCACCTCAGGAAAGGGGAAGTGGGTTTCCATGCCAAAACAAGAGCCAGGCAGCCTTGACTGGCAGATAGCCCAGCCAATCAGGACTGGCCTGGAGGCTACCTGGGATTTACCCAAAGTAGGGGAAGTACTGGGAATCAAGTGGGGTAACAGCTCCAGGGTCAGTGGTGGGCTGAGGTCCAGAATACAAAGCCTTTCTGCTCTGCAGGTGCAGATGTCTCTGCCTCACTATAACATGGAGCAGAGGATGAAGAACTTTGTCCACTGAAATGGAAGGTCCCACCAAGGGCAGGGGTCAGCTTAGCTGGGGCTGGGGACACACCCAGGTTGCCCCACAAAGGGATGTGGCATCAACTTCAGAGACCCCCCCAACCACCACTAAGCCTGGAGGAGACCCTGAAATTGGATTCTGAGGGCCAACATGGAGGGGTAAGCCTCAGTCTCCCGTCCACGACACAGAAATAAGGGCTGGCAGAGGGCAGGGATTGGCAAACAACAGCCTGCAGACCGAATCCAGCCCACTGCCTATCACCCAGACAGCTTGCAAGCTAAGAACAGATTTTGCATTTATGAATGGTTGAAAAAAAATAGCTGGCACAGGAGTGCACACCTGTAATCCCAGCTACTTGGGACACTAAGGCAGGAAGATCACAAGTCTGAGGTCAACCTTGACAACTTAGCAAGACCCTGTCTCAAAATAAAAAAGGACTGATGATGTAGTTTAGTGGCAAAGTAACCCTGAGTTCAATCCCCAGTACAAAAAAGAAGATATTTTTGTAATGCATAAAAATATAAAAATGACATAAAATTCAAATTTTTATATCCATAAATAGAATTGTTTTGGCACATGGCTACACCCACCAGCCAAAGACATTTGCTATCTGGCCCTTTCCAGGAAAAGCATGTAGGTCCCTGGGGTAGGGGATCCAGTGGTTGTCCCCACAAGTGTCCCTAAGAGGCAGCAAGGGTCAGGACAGCCCTCGGCATGGGATCCTGGGGGAGAGAGGTACAGCAGACCTGCTGATAGGAACTGATTGCTACTTAGAGAGAGAAGATGCAGGATCCCTGGACGAGGGTTCAAATCCTGACCTGACCAACACATGGCCACAGGGAAGGGCCTTCTGGGCCCAACTCTCCTCCCTGTGGAAGGGGAGTGAGGTCGGCGCCTGGCACCGCCAGGGCCCCGTGAGCCAAGCCAGGCTCAGCGTCTGAGCCATCAGCGTCAGCTGGCTCGAGGTTGCAGAATGAGGGGTGGACATCTCATTTGCAGATGGAGCAGAGCAAACAGAATGTCTCCGGGTTGTACTCTCTCCTATGCACTCGCTATAAACTCTGGAGGAGCGCCCACGCTTTCCTGCTAGAGTGTGTTAAAAACACTAGCACAAAGGAATGCAAGCACGTCTTATGGGAATGTTCTGGAACAGTCATGGAGAATCCTGTTGGTTCTGCTTTGTAGCAGGTAAATTGACCATTTCTACACTACTACAATGTAAGTTAACCAACTAATTCATTTTACGCCAAATCACTTTGTACAATGACATTATTATGTTAATATTTTACTAGTTTCTACTCTTTTAATACATCAAACATTACCTCCTCCAGGAAGCCCCTACTCCAGCCAGCCTTGTCACCACTGCCACTGCCATCTCCTGACCCCCAAGACACGTGCTGGTTAGGCCGATCTTGGAGCAACTCCCAGAACAGAGTCTAGTAATGGGCTGCCTGAGTCAAAAGCAGTCCTATCATCTCCTGGCTGTGTAGCCTTAGACAAGTGACTTAACCTCATTGAGTCTCACTTAACTCATCTGTGAAATGAGGAAGTTAAACCTATTTTGCAGATTTTTCCAGACTAAATGACACAACATGGGTAAAATGTCCGGCATGTGATAAGCTATCAACAAACGCAGTTACTGTAACTCATCACTCCCTAGAGTAATGTTCTGCTCCCTTGTCCATCTCCCCTGTGGACTGTGATCTCTTGATGGGGAGACTATGTGCTCTTTATGACAAAGTAGGTTCCCAGAAAACATTGTCAAATGAAAGACTACATGCATGGTCAGGTGGGTGAATGGCGGGATGGATGGATAGATGGGTGGGGAGATGGGTGGGGAGATGGATGGGTAAGTGGTGGGATGGATGGATGGATGGATGGATGGATGGATGGATGGATGGATGGATGGATGGGCAGATGGATGGGTAGATGAATGGGTGAATGGCAAGATGGATGGATAGATGGATGGATAAAAGGCGGGATAGATGGGTAGATGGGTGGGTAAATGAAGGATGGATGGGTGAATGGCAGGATGGATGGAGAGATGGATGAATGGGTAGTAGATGAGTGGATGGGCGAAAGAGAGGGCTGGGACGGTCATGAAGAACATCAGGACTTTAAATGCTCAGCCACCTGGAGGAGCCCAAGATCCGCTGTCCTGAGTCGGGTGAGACTATTTCCAGGTCTCTCTGTCCTCACCTTGGGGTGCAGCAGGGGGCGTGTGGGTGAGCACCCTGAGCCAGCTCTGAATGCAGGACCTGCTCTCAAGCCTTCCCACCCTCCCTTGGAGCCCCTGGGTGCAGGTGTGGGATTGGCAAAGGCTGGGTCTCCCAGGGACCCCTTCTTTGCTGCTCCTCCCCTGTGAGTCGGCACTGTAGACTGGAAGACTTGGGTATGAGGGAGGCGCCCTCCAGCCTGACCTAAGAACCCCAAGATTCCCGATTAGCCGTGGGGAGACCAAAGGATGTGTGGGCTACAGCTCTTGCAGGCCCAGAGTCAGGACATACAGGTTCCATCCTTGCTCTGACCGGGCACAGGGCATGCGACCTCGCACGGGTGACTGCCCTCCCGGGACTGGCCTCCTTACCTGTGCAGTGATGGGCTGGAACCAGAGCAGTGTTTTCAGGAGCAGCTCCTCAGGATCTGAGTCCTGGAAGACAGATGCACTGTGAAGAACAAAGGCCCTGCTGTCACCTGTTCTGCAGCAGCGAGTCCCCTCCCCGAGCGGCCCGTCATCAGACCAGACACATCCCTGAGACGCCCGGCAGTAAACACCGGCTGGAGTCACTCCCAAGCTCACACCCAAGAAACTCTTCACTCCACAGCGCTCAACACCATCTGGAACCCATCTTAGGAAGTCCAAATTGAAGGCTTTGGAAGGTCCCCTCGGGGCCCGCACTGCCTGCGCTAAGTGCTGCAGAGTTCAGAGATGGGGAGTCAATGGCCCATCCACCTACCAAGTGCTCGGGCCGGACACCTAAGAGCCACACTCAGGTCTCCCGCTGCCAGCCACAGCCTGAGCACCGCCTCCACCCAGTGCTTCTCTCGGCCCTCCCCTCCCGCCTGGACCCATGCAGGGTGTAGCTGATCGCAGGGTCCACCCCGCCCTCACCAATCCCTCACCAGCATGCAGGGAGGACTCTAGAAAGATCCAACCTGCATCTCGTCCTCCCCCACCTGCAGCTGTCTGACAGCAATGTAGCCGGCAGCTTATTGGCTATAAAATCCAGACTCTCTATGTGGCCGGCGGGGCCCTGCCTGATTTGCCCTGTCCCTCCTCTATTCCCCTTACGTGTGTCACGCCTGCCCTTATATGTGCTTATTTAGCCCCTTTCCTGTGGCCCCAGTTACACCAATCCTTACCCACCTCAGGACCTTTGTGCTTGCCATTTCTCTGCCAGCATCACTCTTTCTAGATATCTCCCTGTAGGCCTCAGCCCAGAGGGCTGAGCGCCCTCCTCCAGGGCCTTCCCTGAATACCTGCTCTATACAGCAGGCCTCAGCTCCAGCCACACAGTAGACTAGGCCAAAGCCTGGTCCCCGGCCACACCCAAATTATCAGACTCTCCAGAGGTGGGGCTCCCCAGGTGACTCTGACGAGCAGAGCTTGGACACCGGGCCTGTCACACGGCCTGTCCTGGAGTTTCCCTGTGTCCCCTGGTCTGTCTGCATCCCCCTGCTAGATGGCAGGTTCCGTGAGGGGAGGGCTGCACCTGTCCCCGGCGCCTGTGTCCCAGAGCCCAGAACACGCCTGGCACGCGGTGAGCACACAGTGTGCATGTGTAGGAACAAGGAAAGGAAGGGAGGGGGGTCGGGAGAGGTCAGGAAAGGCTTCCTAGAGGAAACAAACCAACTTTGATCCCACCGGTGGAAGGCGGGGCTAAAGAAATGACCTCGCTGGCTGGGGGCGGGGAAGGCTGCTTCCCCCAAGACTGGATTTGAACCCTCTTTGGGTCAGAAAGGCTGATGGAGTCTGTAGATTCTCTCCGGAGACGGCTGCCCACAGGCAGGCAGGCATGTTTCCATACAGTTTCAGGGGTTCACAGGCCCTAGAAAGCACACATGGGGGGTCTGTCTCCCCCCACCTCCCAAATGCCCTGGAGTGGCAGTCCCCAATCCTGGCCACACAGAGCAATTACCCTGGAGCTCTAAGAGTCACTGGCACCCGGTCCCTGTCGCCTGAGAGCCTGAGGAACGGCTCTGGGGTACGGCCTGGGCAGCAGGGTGGTTTTTTTTTTTATGATTTTGTATTTAATACTACTATTCTTCGGTAGAAGCATAAGGAATATTAAATTCGAATCCTACTTATGAATATTGTATCAGGATGAGCGATTATTTGTAAACTGCTCTGAACAAAGTTTTATAAGTCTCAACAAAGATTATCACATAAACACGTTATAGTTCTTACTAAGGTTGTTAAAGCTAAAGAAGACGATGACAGAGAAAGGTCAAATCAACTTCACTTAAAAAATAATCAGAGGTCATGTTGGTTTGCGATTCGGTAAGAGTTGTTTGCTTTTTGTTTTTGTTTTTGTTTTTTGCGGTACTGGGGATTGAACCCCGGGGCATTCTACCTCCGAGCTACACCCCAGCCCTATTTTTTGTTCTTTATTTTGAAACAGAGTCTCACTAAGTTGCGGAGGGCCTCACTAAGTAGCTGAGGCTGGCCGCGAACCCGGGTCCTCTGGTCTCAGCCTCCCAAGTACTGAGATTTCAAACATGCGCCACCACGCCCGGCTTGCATCAGGGTCTTTAAGCTCCGCAGGGAACTCGAATGTGCCAAGACACAGTGCTGTAGCTCTATCCTTGGGCTCCCATGTGGTGTGGGGTGCAAAAGCACCTGGCCCTGGAGTAGCTGGCAGGAAAAGTGTCACATGAACTCCCTGCCCCTCGGTCCCATCCTTGACGTCTGAAGGATCATCCACTCAGGCCACTTACCCCAGAGATGATGACTATCACCACACTCGAGACCTTTCGGATGACTGCATTTTCAGAGGGGCCCAGAGAGAGCACCAGCCCCCAGGTTGCACCGCAAGCTTGGAGGACCTGGAGAGTCCTGGTCCACAGCTGCTCTCTCCCTGCTACCCTGTCCTTGCTCACCGGGGCTCCACAGGGACAGGCACAAGGAGCACTGGACTCAGAATTGCAGAGCTGGCCCTAGCCTCCCACCCGGGCTCTGCCTGCACCTGCCACAGGACCCTGGGAAAGACTGCTTCCGGGAAGTGGACGGGGACACTGGCCCCCCACCCCCCAGGTGTGCTGCTGAATTTCCAGGGGGCCAGTGCACCGCAGGGGTGCAGCCAAGCACCCGGCCCTCTCCCGCAGTGCCCCTAGTGCACGGTGCCAAGAGTCAAATAAATGTGACCAATGAGGATGACGATCCCCAAGTTGTTGATTTCCTGACCAACAATCGGAAGGCCTCTAGTTCCTGCCTGCAAACGCGTGCCCAGCCTGGAGGCCTCTGCTGCTCCTGACTGGAGGACAGGTGAAGCCAGGAACCAGAGGAAGGGGCCTCTGCTCTCCACGTGCACGGGCGTCTGCCTGGCGCTGGGCTAGGCTGCTGGGCCTGCCTGAGGCTCAGAGGTCCAGTGCGTTTGGTAAGTCTGACGACCTGCCCGAGGGTGCTCGGTCTGCCCACTTGGGGAGAAAGCTGGCCTGCCCGTTCCAGGCACTCTACCACAGCCGTTCCTGGCCACCGCCTCCCCAGCCTCTGGACTTTGCCCTGCTCGCCCATGGAGAGTGGACGTGGATGTCACAGTCACGGGGAGCTGTGTTTGTTTTCATGTCTGACAGGTGATGCGTTTCCTGAAACCCCAGCTGACAGCCCAGGCTGGCTTTATGACCTCCCACTATCTTGGTTTTCAATCTCTAGTCTTAGGTTTTGTTGTCATTGTTGTTAAAACCAAAAGAAAAGAAAAAAACCCTGTTACTCTGGGCAATAGGAGAAGCAAGGTTTCCTGTAAGACCTAGTTTGAATCCCAGCTCTGCTTCCTACCTGTTGTGTGACCTTGGGCAAGGGGGTTGCTCCACCTCTCTGAGCCCCAATGTCCTCACCTGGAGCACCAGGATGCTGGTGGAACTCTGTCTCATGGGACTATTAGAAGGTTGAGATGAGGCATGGAGAGAGCTTTGGGGACACTGTCAGCTGCTCAAAAACAAGAGGGCAGGCCCCTCTTACCCCACTATCATGGGTTGGAAAAACATGTGCAATCTCAGGATTTTAGGGCCTAAAGGGTCTCTCTGTCCTCTGCGGATTTAGAACCAGAAGCCCCCATCACACAACCCCATGAGCCTATGTAAATGTAATAGGAAGGAGGCCAGGGTGATAAGAGCCACCCCAGCCAGAAGCCAACCTGGACAGACTGTGTGGCCAAGGAGTAACAGACTTTAGTCTGCATCTTGCCACTACCCACAATTTCTCTTTTAATCTCTGTAATGTTGAGAGATGATTATCTCCATTTAACAGATAGAGACTCAAAGGCTCAGTGACTTGCCTAAGGCCACGCAAGTGGCTGAATCATGACTGCAATTCAGGTCCCACAAGGCCAGAGCTCCTTCCTCCTCACTTGCTGCCCATCTATCCACCCTTCTGCACCTCTGCCTGCTGCCTGACCCCTCCTATCTTGACTCAGCTCCTAGAGGTCTGACTCTCAGCTTCCTGTCAGGAAGGAAAACATCAGCTCCACCAATCCTGGCCATAAGGCCAATAGATGTGACCCTTCTCAGGGGTTTTGCTCTGAAACCTAAGCAATGAGCCTAGAAGGACTTTGGATGAAGAAAGAGCCACTCTGATGGAAAGATGCAGAGTGGGAAAGAGCAGACACCTAGAGCCTTCCAGTCTTCCAACCTGGCAGTCAAAGATACAAATTGAGGCTGAGTCATAGCCTCTGACCTCTTGCTTACCATGGCTCCCTTTCTTGACTCCCTTTCAACCTTCTTGGCAGGCCACTTGGGCCCCATATAGCTCCCTCTCCCTCCCAATGCTCGGTTTGAAGGCTAATACACTCAGATTCACAGTACTAGAAAGGCATTTGACATCACCTAATTTGGTCCCCACTTCTCAGATGAAGAGACTGAGGCTGAGAAGATGATGAACTTCTACCTTCTGAGGAATGTGTATGCTCAATGTGTATATTGGGGGTCAGGGAGGGAATTGGTTAGAGCAGTCAGTGTTTCCTGACCTATTTCACATCGTGACACATTTAGAGAAGTATATGTACTCGTTCAGCAAACTAAGATGGATAGGTTTCATCTGCCCACACAGGGGTCCCAAGTGACCATTCCCTGATTGGAGCTTCCCTCCTGAGCCACTGCCCACTGCAGTTCACCAAGTCCCCTACTGAGGGCTGGCCCCCAGCTAGACATGGGAGCTGGATGGATGGAAGCCACCCCTGCCCTCATGGAGCGCCCGGTCCCAGAGCTAACATGAAAAGGAGAGAGAGTACACCATATAATCATGGCGCAGCATGGAGATTCTCCCTTCCACCTCTGCCTCCCAGGGACAAGATGTGTTCCTCAGAACCAGACTGCAGCACTTAGGACAAAGCTAACTTGGACACATTTGCTGCTCACCAGGGACTGTGCTAAGCACTTCACGAGGCTCAGCTTATCCTCACAATGACTCTAAGAGGTAAGAACTACTGTTAGTCCCATGTCACAGATGAAGGAGCTGAGACTCAGGGTGGGGAAGAAACTCGCCCCAGGTCACAGGGTTGATAGAGCCGGATGCTGAGCAGCAGCCTGACCCAGAGCCCCTGCGCTTCACTGCTAAGCTACGCAGCTCGCAGCCACAGCTCTAAGTGACAGAGAATTAAAATAACCCCACCAAGGCCCAAGGCAGGCTAGTGGGGGCTTGTAGCCCAACCTCCAAACTCAGCCAGCAGACGACACCCTGGGGCCACAGCAGGCAACAGGGACCAGCTCGCGCCCCACCCCAGAGCCTGGCCAGGTGGTGACAGGTGGCTAGTTAACCTCTGGGCCAGGACTGGGGTGTCTCAGCCTGAGACTGGGTTTGGGCCCTGAGCAGGGCAATTGAAGGGAGGCAGGGGACTCAAATCGGGGATCCCACAGGGCACCTCACTCAGGAAGAGGTGGGGCAGCGCAATGCTGCTTCCTCCAAGCAGCCCCCAGGGAGCACCTGGCAGCCCAAATGATCAGGGCATGAGGATTGAGGTGGCATCAGACAGACACAGGTTCAAACCCTAGCTCTGCCTATCACTTAACATTCTTGAGCCTCAGCTCCCGCATCTGTAAAAGGGGCTCATATTCCTGCCTCCCAAGGCTGCAGGTCTTGGCACATCCTGGGGCATTTGGGGGTATTTGATGGGAGACAGGGACAAAGCAGAGTGAGTGTGACGTGGTCTTGCACGCATGGGCCCAGGGTTCTCTCCACAGATCTGCAGGAGCAGACACCAAGAGCTCAGGCGGGGTGGGGGAAAACAAGCCCCTGGCAGGGGGAGCTTGGAGGGAGGTCTCCCTGGCTGACACCCAGCCCAGGCAGGGAGTGGGGGCAGGCGGCCTCCCTCACCTGCTGTGTAGGTGTCTGTCTGCAGGTCGGCTGGGCCTTCCCTCTGCCCTGTTTCCGGGACCCTCTCTCCAACACGCAGAGAGCCTGTGAACATGCAGAGTCTCCGGGCCACCTCAGCTCACTCACAGCCCAGAATGCAGCCTCACCAGCCCTCCGCAGGGCGGGCACCCAGCCCCAGGGAGGAGCGGCCCAAGAACCCATGTCCATGGTCAGCTGTAGAGCTCAACTGGGGCAGTGGCCATTTACCCAGCCCAGACACTTGGCAGTTCAGGCAGGACAGCCACTAGCAGGAAAGCAGCGCTGCCTGTCACAGCCCCCTCCCTGGACTCCTGGGCTTCGGGCGCTGCAGAGCCAGGGCCTGGGCAGCCTCCAGCTGAGGGTGAGCTCAGCAGGGTGGCCACAGGCTTCGCACCTGCTGGGGCTTGAGAGATGCTCTGGCCAGAGGCGGCTGGAGGGGACTATGAGTCCCTGATGGGGGCTGGGGAAGGGGGGGGGGTAAAAGGAGGCAGAGAGAAATGCAGAGGGGAGAGTGGGAGAGACAGATGAAAGGGAGAGGGGGTCAGACTCAGGTGAAGCCAGCCCTCAGGGCTACCACCTGCAGACCTGAGGCCCTCTTTGGCTTCTATGGGGGACCCTGGGGCTGTGGGGGCAGAGGAAAACTGCGCAGAATGCAGGCCCCGGCAGGAACCCACCAGAAGCCAGCGCCACCGACTCCAGGCTACCCCAGGGGCTGCCCCAAATGCCCTGTCTTGTAGCCAAAGGCCCCGTGAACCCCTGGGGCCTCCTGGAGGGCCTCCAATTCTTATCCCTCCCCAGCCCATTCTTCTCAGCCCAGGCCTCCCCCAGATTCCAGGGCAGCAAGGCAGTGCCTGAAAGGCCCCCTTCACCTCCCCCAAGATTCCTGAGCTGGGCAGGGTCTTATCATCAGAAGGGGTGCTCGGGTACTCTGAGCCAAGCTACTCATAGTGCCCTAAGGAAGCAGGAGCAGGGACAAGGAACAGGACCCCAGCCAGAGGCGGCTAAGTCACAGCCAGCACCAGGTCCCAAGCAGGAATCTGCTCCACGGGAGCCCTCGAGCCCTGAGCAGGAGGAAAGGGAACCCGCCCACCCAGTCCCCCTCCCCTAAGCCTCAGCTTACCTACCTGTGCAGTGGGTACAATCCCTGCACCAGCTCTAAGGCAGGGTGGGAATCTGGGACCCTCCTTCCTTATCCTGCACACCTAGCCCTCATCCTCCCTCTCCTCCTCCTGGGGGCCACCCACTTCCTGCTCCTGATGGAGGGACATGCCTCTGAGAGGCAAAACCTGGCCAGCAGCTGGGGGTGGGACCTCAGGTGGTGAGTTCCCACCCAGGCTTGGAAAGGCTCCGTTCCTGCCTGGGGTGGCCAGGGTGGGTCACCACCTTAGAAGGAGGGACATAGCCAGAGAAGCACAAGGCTTAGCACAATGAGGGGAAGTATGCTGATGGCTATCACTGTGAGAAGGTTCTGGGAGGGGGTATGGACACAACCAGGCAGAAAGGGGAAGGAAAGGTGGTAGGCACTACAGGGGGGGTCTGCGCCCCCAGTGGGCCCCAGGCCTGGGGTGTGCTGTGGCCTTGGCCTCAGGTAGGGTCAGGCAGGGCCTCACACCTGAGTTCCCTTCCCACAGGAAGTCAGGAGCTCAGAGGGAAAGGGACTATGTCTTTCAGAAAGACGGGGACACCTCAGTGAGCAAGGGCGGCCTGCTTGAGGGCCCTGGGAGGGAGCCCCCATCCCCTGCCTCCCCACCCCTGATCATCCATCCAGCAAGAAGCCTCCTGCCTGCTGATCACATGTGAGTGAGGGCACAGGAGGTGTGAGAATCCCTTATGCGGATCTGGAAGCTGAGGCACACTCAGGGAGGCTGTCGCTGCGCCAGGCCAGGTCACAGTGTGAAGTGGCAGCGCATGACTGAAGACCTCTATGTTGGCTCTGACCTTCTGTCCAGTCTCAAGCCCTGTTGTCAGCGTAGAACACCCTACCTGGAGCAGGCAGAGCTCAGATCCTGGCTCAAGGCCCCGCCGATGACTCTCAAAGGGGTGCTCCTGCTCCTCCTCCACCACGAGGAAAGCACCTCTGTTACTTCCAGGAGGAAATAAGTGACTTGGTCAAGATCACAAGCAAGAGAGCCACAGGTCAAAAGCTGACCTGCCCCCAGGGGACAAGACCCAGCCGCAGGAGCCCCGCTGCCTTCAGGGACGCGTACCTTGGGCTGCCTCGCCTCCCCCACGCTCAGGCTTAGCTGGGGAGTTAACCAACCGGGTCAGCCAGTTCTCCCACTGGACAGAACCCAAGGCAGTTGAGTCGGCTGGGCCAGAGGACCGAGGCTTCCCCCAGGGGAGACCGTGGCTGGAGCTGGGCCAGGAGGAATGAGAAAAACTCAGGTCAGATGATGGGCAATGGTATTCGGGCAGAGCCTCGCAGGGCTCTTGCACCAACGTGTGAGATTCTGGAAGATCTCGCATGGTCCATTTGGGATAGGCAAGGAGAAGCTGGGGCTGAGGTGGGAGGGGGCCTGGGCTGGACCCCTGCCCCTCTCCCACCACCAGGAGCCTCAAATGCCAGGGCTTAGGCAGGAGCTGGGGACAGAGACGGCCCAGACCACCCCAGGGCAAAGACCCCAGCGCAGCCTTTCCTGTGGGCCTGGGCCCCTTACATCTAGGGCCTACCAGCCCAATCAAGAGCCCTGGGCTCCCTAGGGCTGAGAACAGGAGCCCAGAATCCTCCCTCCTGGCTTAGCAAGCAGCCTGGGTCATGGCCAGGTTTATGGCGGAGAGCAAAGACGGCCCAGGCCCAGCCCGGGCTTGAACACCTCCTTAGTTGCAGGATCCCGGTGACGCTCACTGCCCGTCATCTGTGAGAGCAGCCCCCTGCCTGCCCCACAGGGAGCCGGAAGGCTCCGGGGAGTCAGTACGTGAGACAACGTCTCCTGCTAATGGCGACAAAGCGAAAGGTATCATTATGAGAAATGAGGACTCAGGTGTCCCAAGAGGGGAGCAACTTGCCCAGAAGCTCACAGCCAGGCAGCGAGAGCAGGTTCTGAACTGTGTCTCTCAAAGAAACGAAGTCAGGGCCAGGGCCCTCCCACTGTGAGACCCTGAATCCCCTGCCCCTGGGGGTGACCCTCTGTGGGGGATGGGGAAGGGAAGTATGCTGATGGCTATCACTGTGAGAAGGTTCTGGGAGGGGGTATGGACACAACCAGGCAGAAAGGGGCAGGGGCCACTTTCCCCCCAACCCCGCTTTCTCCAGTCCAGCACCCCAGGACCAGCCTGGGAGTTTGGGATTGAGAGCCCAGCTCCACCCCTTTCAGTTGTGACCTTTCGTTTCAGCTCCTGGACCCTCAGTTTTCTCATCTGTGAAATGGGGGCTGTTATCCTGCACCTGGGGAAGGCGGGGGCAGCTGACCAGACATCATCACTACCATCAAAGGGCACAGGGCACTGGGCGTGGCAGAGCACACTTGTAATCCCAGTGCTTGGGAGGCTGAGACAGAAGGATCATGGGTTCGTGGTCAGGCTCAGCAACTTAGAAAAGCTCTCAAGAACTTAGTGAGACCTGAGGGTGTAGCTCAGAGATAGAATCCCTCTGGGTTCGATTCCTAATACCAAAAAAAAAAAAAAAGAAAGAAAAGAAAAGAAGCCAAGGGCCCTGGGCAGGGCCTGGTGCATATCCAATGCCCAACACTGAGGGTTCCCCTCCCTCTGCTGTGCCTGCCAGGCAGAGCCCAGGCTTGGCAGGAGAAAGTTTCCTGCTTCCCAGAAAACCTGCCTAGAACAATAACTGGGAACATAAACCGGCTGGAGAACCGGAGACCTGTGGAAGAGATCAGAGATCATGTTGCTGAATAGTTGGGGGCAAGAGCAGGGAGCAAGCCCCTGGCTCAGAGATCGTGGGGGGAGGGAACCTGCCTCCTTGATCCTCTTCACTTGGGAGCAGGTCCTGTGTTCAGGGAAGGCAGCCTGCATGGGAGAAGTTGGGATGGGGTGGGGTGGGGTGGGGTGGGGGCAATGCAGGGCCAGGTTTGTCCTATGAGTGCTCCTGCGGGCTTCTAGCACATTCCTGGACATTGCAGGTACCCACAGAACCTCAGTTTTTCCTCTCTTTAAAATGGGGGTGGTGATACTCATCTTTTCCTCCTGCACATAAAGTTTCCAATATATACAAAACCCACAGTGGCAAAGGGGTGGGAGGTGGGGGCGAGGAGGAGGTGAACTCGGGGCCTCACGGATGAGTCTATTAACAGGTCGAGGTTCTGACTGTCAGCAGCACCTGGAGCCTCATTCCCCGCAAGCCCCACCCAACTAGTCCACCGGTTCTCAAAGTACATGCCTGCGGCACCTCCTGGGAGCGTGCGTCAGGAATGCACATTCTCGGGCAGCACCATGCGGACGGAATCAGAGACTCTGAGAGTGAGGCCTTCACGAACCCTCCAAGCGACTCTCCAGGACCAGGCTCCCACTCCAGACAGACTTCCCATGGCCTCCTCTCCCCAGTCCCTGGTCTCCAGGAGGCTACTGGGGAAGGAGGAGTCACTGTGGGGACAGGACATTAAATAGTAAAGAGATCCCATGATTAGTTAATGATACCATAAGCACCCTGAGAGGAGAGAGGAGGAGGGCCAAAAGTCAGACTATAATTACAGGGGAAAAGCTCCTGGTATCTGTCCTTTGGCTGGCTGGCTGGCTCTTGCACAAACATGCACGCACCCTAAAAAGCCTGCCCCTTCCTTCTGTGGACTTGCCGACTAGCATAAGGGGCTGATAATGCCCCCCTCAGTGGGACTGGAGCTAAAGTTGGGGTATATTCTGTGGGTTTGGGGGAGGGGGCTTTTCCCTGAGAGTCTGGTCTTCCACCCTGGAATTTAGAGACCCCCTGACTGGGAAGCCACTTCTAGAAATTCACTTCAGGAGCTCAGGAGAGTTGAGAACAAAATATACATACGGGTGAGGTGGTCACTAAGGCAATGTGGATACTAATGAAAAATTCAAATGGCCTACATGTTACAACAGCAAGCAAACCCTTAACCAGGTCACGGTTGATTCCTGCGGTGTGACACTGCGGAGCTGGGAAACTCACTGTGGAAAGACCCTCCCTCCACAACAGCGAGCCAAATGAGGCGGCACGGGAAGTGGTTCATATGCTACCGTCCCCATCTGGTGTGTGTGCACACTTTTTTTTCTTTTCTTTTAAAGGCCAAACACCAAACTGTTCACAGTGGTTATCTCTAAGTGGTTATTTCCTCCTGTGTGTCATTTATTTACCCTACAAATTTTTCCACAGGAGAAAAACTTTCTCCAGTGATTAGAAAGTCTGTTTTTTTTCCCTTTTTTGTGGTCATTTGGTTCAGGTGAAGATGAAGTTTTAAATAAGTTGACAAGAAGCATTTCTTTCTTATGTCAGAATCCCTGGTCCAGGGTCCCCTGCTCCAGGATTTGGAATCAACTGTGAATATCCACATTCTACATGGTCTCAACAAGCAGAGACTAGAGCAATAAGGAGAAGCGAAGGGAAGGTGGGCTTGCTCAAATGCTCTGCCATGTTTTCTAAGTCAGATCTGTCTGGAGATGAAAGGTGGTGAGCTCTCCAAGCCTTGAAGTATGCAAGCAGAGGCTGGAAGTTGATCATGGGGTCATACCATGCGTAGGTTGACTCAATAGACTGTAGAGCTGTTTACAAAACTAAGATCCTAAGACTCCAGACACATGCCCCTACCTTTGTCCTCAACTCTATACCAACATGACCCAGGTCCAGGCTGAGCTCAGGCAGTCTGACCAGGGACCATGGCCACAGAGGCATAAGGCCCCTGCTGACCCCAGAGCTCCAAGCAGCCCTGGAAAGCTCCTCCTCTCCAGGTCGGAGGCCCCAGCCTCTGGGGAGGAGGAGCCCTCTGCTTTCTCCCAAGCGGAGGCAGGAGCGACCTCCCTTCATCATCACCACCATCATCCTTGGGCCTCATTGAGGGTGGGCTCTTCCCTGGGCATGTTACCAGCACTGTCTCACTTAATCCTCAGGGAAACCAAACCACCATCATGCCCTGGGGTGAGCAGACACGGCAAGGTACAGCCAGCCACACCTCGGTCTGGGTGACATCAGTGCCTGCGGGGGACAGGAGAACCCCAGTTGTGGGAGTGACCCCGTGGTTCTCTACTTCCACGAAGTTTGAGAACCACAACACCATGCTGTACTGTCTCCTGCGGAACATAAGGAGCCTGCTGCTCCCCACTGCCAGGTGAGGGCGAGGGCAGAGAGAAAGGGGCCAGAGGGGCTCCTCAGACACTACATGCCTAGGACCAGAGCAGAAGATGCGCCCACTCTGCCCCAGCCACTCTGTGTGCTCAGAGAGGGGTCAGGGAGGTAGACTGTCCACGTGACATAAGGTGACCCAAGGCCCAGACACCCACTCACTTGCTGCATGACTTCAAAGAAATCAGTCCTCCCCCACCGAGTTCCTATTTCCTCTATAAACAGTGACAATTCCTAAGTCCCACTGCAACAGAATTCTAATAAGCCATCTCCTGAGACCATGAGTGGGAGATGACTTCCCAATGCAGTGGTGTAATTACTAATTGTTATTATCAGCAACAACAAATTAACATTTATTGAGTGCTTGCTGCATACCAGGCATCAAAGTGCCTCATTTGCGAATGCATGGGAACACATATTCCTCCATTTGTTCCCCTGTCCAGGGACCTCTACCAGGTAAACACCTCTAGCCTTGCTCCGCCCCCTTCTTCACTCCCTACCCCGACCTAGGAGTGGCTTATCTGATTGGTTTGAAAACCAGGTCTGGGAGAAGACCTGGGCTGCTCATCAGGAGGGCGCCTGCCCCCTAGGGTGTTGATGCTTTTGCCACCAGGTCCCCAGGGAGGCAGGCTCTTACCCAGAGCTGCCTGTATCCAGAGGAGAAACTCTGCGAGATGCAGGGCAGACAGCAAGCCCTGCGGCCACGGATCTAAAGCCACTTCCTCTGGTAGGCCTTCTCAGTAATAAGGCTTCTTTTGGAGCTCCATCTTCAACTGTGTTAAGTTCACTTAACCCTCCCAGCAGCCCCCTGATTTGTTCTTATCATCCCTATTTCACAGATGAGAACACTGAGGCTCAGAGGGGTCACAGGGCCTGCTGATTTCAGCTCCAGTTGAAAAGCTTTCTAAACACCGCCCAGCATTCAGGGTGGGTCCACCTCTTGCAAAGCTGGATTACAACCCATCCCTATCTGACTCTGTCTCCCAGGCTGCAGTGGCCAGGACACTCCCTCCTACTCCTCTAAGGCTTAACACTTTGCTAATTCACTTCAAACCAACATAAGATTTATGAGGAACAAAAGCCTCAATATGACCCCAAATTCACATAATACAATTTTGTTTAAATATGTATGGTATTTTGTAGCTTTATTGTATGAGTGGTTTTTTTTTTATTCTCAAGTATAAAAATAATATGGGCTTGCTACAGAAGAATCCAAAGGTAGGGAAAAGAAAATAAAGGTCTGTAATCTAATCTATATACCTGTATATTGTGATATGGTCACATGGCAAATAAAGGATGAGCTGGGAACTGAACCCTGGTGCTTGGTCCCCAAACTCAAGCTAGTCACCAGGTTCTCCTGTTTCCCAAAGACCTAGAGCCTGCCACCTACTAAAAACAATTGCCCCAAACAGCAGGTACATACATCACACTTACTACTTGCCAGGCACTCTCCAAGATCACTACAAATAGTAGCTTACATATCATTGCCGAACAACCCTATAAGGGAAGTACAGTTGTCCCTTGGTACCCATAGAGGATACAAAACTCAGGGATGCTCACGTCTTTCATATAATGTCATAATATGTGCATATAACCTACACCAATCCTCCCATATACATCCTGTGTGTGTGTGTGTGTGTGTGTGTGTGACAGACAGACAGACAGATACTGGGGATTGAATCAGGGATGTTTTACCTCTGAACTACATCCCCAGACCTATTTTGTTTTTTTTATTTTGAAACAGGATCTCAGTAAGGCACCTCACACTGACCTCGAACCTGTGATTTTCTTATCTCAGTCTCCCAAGTACTGGGATCACAGGTGCCACCATGCCCAGCTCCTCCCATATATCTTAAGTCATCTCTAAATTACTTATAATACCTGATACAAACCAGGCATAGTGGTGCACGCCTATAATCCCAGTACTTGGGAGGCTGAGACACGAAGATCTCAGGTTCGAAGCCAGAGAGGATCTCAACAACAGAGGGAAACTCTGTTTCCAAATAAAAAATAAAATAGGTTGGGGGTGTAGCTTGGAGGTAGGATGCCTCTGGGTTCAATCTCTAGCACCACACACACACAGAACAAAACAAAAATCCCTGATACAGTATAAATGATATGTGAATAGTTGTTACACTGTATTACTTAACAATATGACAACTTTAAAAAGTCTGACATGTTTGGTACAGACACAATACTTTTTCAAATATTTCCTTTTTTTGCGGTACTGGGGGTTGAACCCAGGGGCATTCTACCTCTGAGCTCCACCCCCAGCCCTATTTTTTATACTTTATTTTGAAACAGGGTCTCACTAAGTTGCGGAGGGCCTCACTAATTAGCTGAGGCTGGCTGCGAACCCGGATCCTCCGGTCTCAGCCTCCCAAGTACTGGGACTACAAGCATGTGCCAGCACGCCCCGGCTTTTTCAAATATTTCTGATCTGTAGTTGGTTGAAGGCGCAGATGTAGAATCTGTGGATAAGGAGAGCCAACTATATTGTTACTTTCTCCTCTATACAGGTACGGAAACTGTCACAGAATGGGGTTAAGACACTTTGCCCAAAGTCATACCCAGAAGGTCAGTAGCAGAGCGGCAGCCATCCTCAGCAGTGTGATTCTGGGGTCTGTGACCCTGCCTAGGGTCCCTTGCCCACTCCCCTGTGCCCAAGCCCTGCTGGCACCCCAGGCAGGCTTCGGAGCCCGTTTCCTCCTGAAAGAGTGTGAACCCAGCCCAGAGGCCCCTCCCTGGCCAAGGGCACTCAGCAGCTCCACAGAGGAGCAGGATCTGACCCAGGCTTCCTAGAGCCCAGCCTCCAGCACTGCGTCCACTTGTCTGCCTGGCCCTGAGGGTCTAGGCCCAGAACTCTGAACAACTCCCATTCTGGGGTACCCATCAACACAGCAGGGAAAGCCAGGGCTGGCGCCCCACAAAGGCAGGGGGAGGGTGATGCATCCCTGAGGCCACCACAGGGCAACAGCACCACCCACAAATAACTGCTGACCCAAAGGTGCCTTTCCTGGCAGAGTCAGGGTTCACTAAAGGCCACTGTGGCCCCTCACTGGCCCGGCGCCGGGGGAAGTCCTGCTGTTCCCCTCTCTGCAGGGCAAAGGCTGAGCATCACAAGGGAAGCTGAAACCCACACTTCAGCGATGGAAGCCAGGCGGCCCGCTCCTGCCTCCCTGGATCCATTTTCCTTGAGCAGGTGGACAGGCCTGGAGGCCAAGGCAGGTGCATCCAGACCCTGCCTCCTGGCTCCACCTTTGCTAAGGAGTATCTGGCACCAAGCTGGGTCCTGTTGAGGTCTCCTGCAGGACAATCTCTTATTCATTCAACCATCATTCCCCAAGTGTCTGCTGTGTGTCAGGTCTCATGCCAGGAATCCAGGATACACAACAGTCAGGACAGTCCCTGCCCAGGAGGGCTCACGGAAGTACTCTGCACGCCACAAAACAGCAGAACTGAACAGGAAGGTGCTGATGTGCAAACACAGAGGAGGGGAAGGGAGAGGGCTTGGGAAAGTCTACCGGGACATTCAGACTTCCTTCCCCTCACGATGCTTAGAGTCCTGCTGGGGAGACCCAGCCACCCCAGGAAGTTAGGGCATACCACCGAGCTGGAAACACCTAGTGTCTTGGGAAGGCACACCTGGATGCTGGACAGGCACAGAGCGTCAGTGCAGAAGGTACACTGCAGTGTCCTGGGGGCTAGAGAAGCAGCCTGGCACAAGCCAGACACAGAAAAAGACAACAGCCCTCATTTATCGGGCAGTTACCACGTGCCAGGTATTAAAGTGCTAAGCATTTCCTATGTATGTTTTTCTTATAGTCTCGTGACAACCCATGAGTTCATTACCATTATTATCCCCAGCTTAAAGATTCACAAACTCAGGCTCACATAAGTAGGAATGGGCAGAGCCAAGATTCTAGCTCCAGCGTCCAGCACTGTGCGACCACGCTGTGCCACCTCCCTGAGCGGTGTAGGCAGAAGGCAGGCCCGGCGCTTCAGGAGGGGCTAGGCAAGGAGCCCAGGCAGGCGGGACCAGTACTCCGTGTCCAAGGGGAGTTACTCAACGGCGTTGAGACTAGGGTGGTGTGTGTGTGCACGTGTGCACAGGCGTGTATTCACACACACGCCCCACTTTATGAAGGATAGAGCTCAGACCCTAGAACATCCTGAAAGCCAAGTAAAGAACAGGCCGTTAGCAGAGCAGGGGAGGAGAGCCCAGAGAGGAGAAGGAACCTATCTAAGGTCACACAGGGTACAGACTGCAGAGCTGGAACTAACTTCAAAACAGAAGGCCGGCCTCTTCCCTCAGCTGCTCCTCGGTGTCAGCACTGTGAATCATCTGCGGACTAGAGCAGCTCGGTGGAGGAGGATCCCTGAGTCAGAACAAGCAGCTGCCCTGGGAGGGAAACGCCGGGCAGCCTCGGGGCTCAGGGGAGAAGGGAGAAAGCATTCCACACCACTCAAGCCTGCTGACCTCCGGGCTTCCCCTGCAGGCTCCTCAGAGATGGCCTAAGGGGAGATTAAAACTCTCTCCCAACCCCGGGCCCTCCAGTCTCCTGCCCCGCACAGAGGCCCAGGCCACACAGGGCCAACTTCTGACTCCTGGTGCTTCTGATTAACTCATAACTGCCCCCCCCAGCTTCTGGAGGGTGGAGGAAGTGGGTAAAACAGTTTGAAACAGCCCAACTATGGGGTGCCCGCAGGCCCCACGTGTTCCAAATCTGAGGGAACACTCAGGGTTTGAGTCTGCTTGGCTGTGTGCCAGGAGGGCCTGTGCGGTCCTCAGGGGACAGGACTGGGTCCCCAGGGTGGAGGGGATGGCCAGTGGAAACTTCCTACTCTAAAGCCTGAGGTCTCAAAAGAGGGCCTGCCCTGCATATCTGAAACTTCAGAGGGGCCCAAGGGGACCAAAATCCCCCTGCCGCCGCCGTGGGTCTTTTGTGCCTGGACTGGCTGCCCAGTGCCATGGATAACACATGACTGACTTCTCACCTTTGCTCTTTCTGGGCTAGGTGGGGAGACCCACAGGCGCTCTGTCTCTCCTTCCCTGCTCCTAAGCCCACTGGCTGGCCCCTCGGCCAGTGGCCTCCCCTTCATAGGTCTTGTTGGGTGGCTCCCCCCCATAACTCTGCAGCATTTACCACTATCCCTCAACCCCCACCCACCCAGTCCAGCCACCTCCTGAGCCCCCTGCTGCGCACCAGGGGGTAGACCGGGTGTAGGCAGAAGGAAGTGCAGGGCAGGACTGGACCACTCCTCCCCCTGCATCTCCATCCCCACAGCCAGAGCCTCTTCCTTCACTCCCAGCTGCAGACATCCCCAGAGCCGCCCAGACCCCCCCTTCTCCACTGACCCCAGGATCTTCCACCCCAGCACACCTGGCACAGACTGCCTATTCTATAGTGCCACTCTGTCATGTCACTCCCCTTGCTCAAAAAACTCCAGTGGCTTCCACTTTCTTTTCTTTTTTTTTTTTTTTTTGCGGTACCGGGGATTGAACGCAGGGGCGTTCTACCTCCGCGCTACGCCCCCGGCCCTATTTTTTATACTTT
>PVJS01013202.1:20845-42584 GCA_004027185.1 Glis glis | reverse complement strand
TCCACCTCCCAAAGTACTGGGATTACAAGCGTGCGCCACCACGCCCGGCTTTATTCTTTATTTTGAAACAGGGTCTCACTAAGTTGCGGAGGGCCTCACTAAGTAGCTGAGGCTGGCCGCGAACCTGCGATCCTCCTGTCTCAGCCTCCCAAGTACTGGGATTACAAGCGTGCGCCACCACGCCCGGCTAGCTGGACCCCTTTTAAATCTTCCAGTAACCACCTTCCAGCTGAAGTATCAATTTTACTAAGTTGCAAGAGACCAAGAGGGGAAAAAAAAGAAAGTAGAAAAATCTCACCTGATTTTAAAAACTGTGGGGCAAGTGTAAGGCATGGAAGAACTCATATGTTCAAACCATTTCATCTCCCCTGCCCTCAACTCTGCTGTTGTCTGTGTGGCTGCACTCCTGGGCAGGCTCCCTCTGTGCACCTACCACCTGCGTGGCAGAACCGGGCTGACACCCGCCCACATTCTAGTCCGGTAGGAAAGAGTGGCTTCTCTCTAGGTCATGTCTGCTCCGGTCTTGGAATTGGAGCTATGGGCTCTGTCTAGCTCGGTATCGGTCTCAATGGCTGGGATGGGTTACTGGACAGGGATGGGGTCACACTCACGTAAAACTTATGGAGAGAGAGAAGATTACTAAATGAAGTGGGGCGGGGTTGGTCATTGAGATACAAAGAAAGACTCTCTATTATGATTACTGTCTGGCTGTTGATCCATCTGCCCATCCATCCATCCATCCATCCATCCACCTATCATCGTATCTATCCATCCACCCACCCACACAGCCACTCAGATAATGTGAAATAATGATCGCTCACGCCTTTATTGTAGGAAGCAATTAAACTTTCCATGTGTGGCATATCTTCCGAATTCTAAAACTGATTTTTAAAATTGACTAACATGTACAGGGAAGGAAGAGGGGGGAGCATGGCGGGATGGGGAGGGAAACACACCGAGAGCTGTGCGCATGTCTGTTTGTATCACTTTGAACCTCACTGTGACGTACAATCACTGTGAATCTCACTACGTGTATAAATCACTACGTGTGATCACTACGTGTCTCGCTACATATCCCACTATGAATCTCACTATGATGTATCATTACCATAAAACAGTGTGAAAATTCAAGCCGAATAATGAAATGAATTTCATCTTATTCTCATTTCACATCCAGTGAGAAGGTGGGTCACAACAGCGAAAGCCAGAGCCAGGTCGACACCCAGGGTCCTCAGGAAGACGTCACCCCAGTTGCTGAGGAGTAGGAGGTTACAACCAGGCATGTGTATTTGAGTGTTTGCTTAAGCACGACAGTGTGCTGAAAGGGCATATTTATCTGTAGTTTCATTATTAACCAGTGTTTATTTTCATCTCAGTATAATATCTATCTTTTCAAAAGAAAAATTTACTCTCATTTTCATGCCTCATCTCAGGAAAGAAAATACAAATAACAATTTTAATGTCAAAGCCAGGTACATTCTTATTGTGCTGAGCTCTAATACATAATGCTACACTATTGAAATAGGTCCCCAACTATATGTGTCTTAATAAGGCTTTAGAATTTATCATGGTAAGCTGAGCATGGTGGCACATGCCTGCAAGCCCAGTACTTGGGATAGGAGAATCTCAGGTTCCAGGCCAGCCTCAGCAATTTAGTGAGAATCTCAACAACATAGCGAGACCCTGTTTCAAAACAAGAAGATAAAAAAAAAGGGCTGGGGGTGTGTCATGGTCAATATTCTCATTGCCGTAATCCAAAATAACTGATCAAACAACTTAGAGGAAGGAAGATTTATTTGCTCACAGTTTTTGGAGATTTCAGGGTTCAGTCCACATCAGGCTGGGTCTGTGGAGCTCAGGGCATGGCAGCAGGAAGCAGAGAGAGGGAGAGAGCAAGGGCTCTGCTCTCTCATCATGGAGGCCAGAAGCAAGAGGAGACAAAGAAGCAAGGGGAGTCAAAGACCCAAGTGCAGCTTCTAAGGTCACACTGCCAGGGACCCACCTTCTCCTGACACACCTCACCTGCCTAGGTTACCACCCAGTAAATTCATTACAATGGATTTATCCATTGATGAGATTACAACCCTCATGACTTAATTATCTCAACTCTGAACATTAATACATGAGCTCTTCAGTGGACATTCTATATCTAACCATAACAGGGTATAGCTCAGAGGTAAAATGTCTCTGGGTTTTATCTCCAAATTCACAAAAAATTTAAACAATAGTAAATAAATAAATAAATTACTGTGATATTAGCAGGGAGAACTAGAATAACAGGGTATCAGGAATACTTTTTATGAAAAATGCTTTTATACAGGCCAAAAAACTCAAAGCTATGGAGATGTGGGGTGGGCAGATAAAATGTCTTCACCACTATCTTTAAAATTTTATCTTTAAGCCGGGCGTGGTGGTGCATGCTTGTAATCCCAGTACTTTGGGAGACGGAGACCGGAGGATCCGGGTTCGCGGCCAGCCTCAGCTCTCTTGCTATCTCTCTCTCCCTGTCTCTCTCTCTCTCTCTCTCTTTCTCTCTTTCTCCTTAGTGATGCCCTCCGCAACTTCGTGAGACCCGGTTTCAAAATAAAGTATAAAAAATAGGGCCAGGGGCGTAGCGCGGAGGTAGAACGCCCCTGGGTTCAATCCCCGGTACCGCAAAAAAAAAATTTATCTTTAATATATATATACATATATGCATATATACGTGTGTGTGTGTGTGTGTGTTTAGGTGTAGTTAGTATAACCTCAAGCCTATTTGATGTACATCTCTTTGAATTATAGCCATGTTATTATAATGGTTTATGCCCACTGGTATCAAGATATGAGTCCATTATGGATTTTATGACTGATCACTGATTTCTTTATATTGTCAAAGAAATAGGAGTTGGACTCTTAGGTTCATTCATTCATTCATTCATTCACTCAACAAATATTAACTGAGCACATACTATGTGCTAGGCACTGTTTTAACATACACCAGTGAGCAAACTAAACAGACAGGAATCCTTTTCCTGAAGGAGTGTAGAAAGTTCAATCCAGGTTCTTCTATTAAGGAACGGCTTGTGCTTCAAATGCCTCTTGCCTTCTGTGATGTCCCAGTCAGCTTTCCTGCTGCTGTGACCACAGTTCCCAACAAGAACAACTTAGAGGAGGAAAGGTTTACAGGGGAATATGGGGCTCACAGTTCCAGTGCACAGGGCCAGCTCTGGAGCAGAAATATCAGCAGCAGTGGTGGCAGGGTGCAGGGAGGGACACTGCTCTCCCATCATGGAGGCTGGAGCAGAGAGAGCGAGCAAAGGGAGGGGACGAGGGACATATATAATCCCCACGGCCACATGCCCAGAGACCTACCTGCTCCAGCCACCCCCTACCTGCCTAAGTTACCACCCAATAAATACACCTGAACTATTAATCCATCAATGGCTCTGCCATTGATCGAATTGTTTCATTTCTGAACACTTTTTCATTGCCATACATGAGCTTTTCAGGGGAATTCTACACCCCAACCATAACGTGGGCATCTGCTTTCCTGCTTATAGTACATGAGGCGAGTGAACTCCACTCCAAGCAAATGAAAGAAAGAAAGAAAGGGGTTAAGTAGGTAAGCTCGAGAAGCTCAAGAAGGTCAGCGTGCCTGAGTCCCTGTGCCGAGAAAAGTGCTCTCAGAGCAAGGACACTGCTGAGTGCTACTTGATCTCTGTGGCTCCTAAAGACAGGACAGGGACTGCTGGAGGAGAGAGCAGCACATGCAAGGCACCCTGGTGGTGATGAGGTCCTTGGTACTCAAAGTGTGCAAGGAGAAGCTGAAGTGGACGTGGCAGGGACACCGGAGAAGGGAGCGCGTGGCGGCCTTGCAAAAACCCATTCCCATGCGAGTGTGGATGTGTGATTAACACCACCCGGCCTGCCATCTTGGCACACGCCATTCAGACCATGTGGCCTCCACGTGTGCCGAAATGAAAGAGTGGAGGGAAGGAGGAGGCCTCCTAACTACCTTGACAACCTGTCCGTGCGGTTCACAGCCCACTGGCTGGGACGAGTCCCGCGGCCCAAAGCTCACTTAGTATCAGGCGGGGAAGTAGGTGAGGACATGGATATGTGCTGAGCACCGTCTCTGTGCAAGGTTTTGTAAGAATGGAGAGGATCACAGTAACACCCATCTCAGGGAGTCATTTTTAGAATTAAATAAGGTCATCCATTTTGTCACTCAATGCATATCTTCACCAAAAAATGATTCTTTCATCCTCTTTCTTTTTCCCTCAGTGTCTACCATGTCACCTGGTTGGACCAATGGAAAAAATGCTTTATGGTACTCCTGGGAGAAGTCACTGGCAAAAGGGGTTGATCTTGTGTAGACAAATGCCCACACCATTATGCTTATGATTCCAACATTAGAGCAAGATTCCTGCATGTATTCTTTTTCTTTTGGTCCTGGGGATTGAACCCAGGGACATTCTAACTCTGAGTTATACCCCCAGCCCTTCTTATTTTTTATTTTGAAACAGGGTCTCCATAAGTTGCTGAGGACCTCACTCATTTTTTGAGGCTGGCCTCCAACCTGCGATCCTCCTGTCTCAGCCTCCCAAGTACTGGGATTACAGGCATGTGCCACCACGCCTGGCTCCTGCCACTATTCCACACCTCCAAGCGTGGGGCAGCCAAAGGATGCACCACAACGGGGTGCACATGGAAAGGCTAGTTGGGAAGTTGCCAGTGACCATTTTAGCCAGGTTGACCCTGAGCAGCGGAAGACAGCCCACCTCTGAGACCCACCCCCAAGGAATTGCTAGTATATACGCGGTCGGAAAGGCTGTTCCCCCTCCGTGGAGCAGTCTAGGTGCGGTTGCCCTTCTGCATCGGAAATGAATTCAATTTAGCCTGGTGTAATTGCTTATTTGATTCCTGAGGATGACATGCAGTTAGGAGGGAAATTGACATTCTGTCATTCCTGTTCCAATGAACCAAACCCCGACGCATTCCCTCCTAGGTACTCTGTGGCAGTCGGGCCACCTGTTCTTCTTCTAAAGAGAAATTAGAGAGCGCAGGGAGCTTGGAAATATGGAATCCCAAGCTGGGTGCCTTTTCAGAGAGTCGTGAAACAGATGAATCATGTTGGCAGCCGGGGGTATGCTGGAACCTCCCTTCCCCCTGGCTAATACAATAGGGCTCCTTTCAGAAAGTGCGCCGGCTGGCTTTCTGCTTTAGAATTAGGAATTCTCTTGCTTGTCATCCCAAGATTATTTATGTTCAAGGTCAATTTAAAAAAAATACAAATAGTTTAGGAGTTTGGAGACATCCCCAGGAAGTCATCAAAGACCTCACGGTTCCCAACTCAGGAAAGTGTGTTTGCTATGTCCTGGCTCCCTGGTCCCCTCCCCGCCCGGGCCTTCGCATGAGCACAGCACCCAAGTGATGCTATGGCACCTGGCTGAGAGCCTTGAATCTTACCCACACAAGAACAAAATCCATAGGCGCTTAGAGACAGGGCTTGAACGTCAGTATCCATAGAGACTGAGGCTTCTGCCTATCCCCAGCAGATGTGATTCATGTAATAATCCTATGATGTGATGAGAAAAAACTGGGAATATTAAGCCACAGGAGCTTTCCATGGGAGCAATTTTCCCTCCCCCTCAGAGGACATTTGGCCTTTGGAAGGTGTTTCTGGTTGTCCCAAGGGGAGGGATACTGATGGCATCTAATGAGCAGGCGCCAGGGAGACTGGTACCCATCTCACAAGGCACCGGTCAGCTGCTCACAAGGCAGAATTTTCTCATCCAAACCGTTGGGGATATTGAGGTTGAGAAACAGACTTTGGGTCTTCCCAAAGGGATTGAAATCAGAACATTATAGTGACACATGCATATCTATGTTTATAACAGCACAACGACTCACAATAGCCAAATTATGGAACCAGCCTAGGTGTCCATCAACAGACGAATGGATTGCAAAATTATGGGATAGACACACAATGGAATTCTACTCAGCCATAAAGGAAAACAAAATTATGTCATTTGCAAGAAAATGGATGGAACTAGAGAAGGAAACACTTCAACACAAAATTATCAATGCCAATCTCAGTATCCCGCACAGGGAAGGGGAGGGAGTGGGGTGGGAGCCGGGGAAAAGCTCACTGAGGGCTATGTGCATGTATGTCTTGATCACTCTGAACTTCACCAGGATGTATGATTACAATGCACACACACACACACACACACACACACACACACACACACACACACACAAAGAGAGAGACAGACAGACAGACAGCATTTGGAAGTAGTCTGATTACATGTAGGAAGGGTGGTTTCTGCTGATCTCCTGCAAGTTTCTCCCAGAGCTGATTAAAGGGAGTTTTCTCTTTAAGGCTCACACATCCCATCAATTTTTTTTCGGTGCTGGGGATTGAACCCAGGGGCATTCTACCTCTGAGCTACACCCCCAGACCTATTTTTTAGTCTTTATTTGGATACCAGGTCTCACGAAGTTGCGGAGGGCCTCACTAAGTAGCTGAGGCTGGCCGTGAACCCGGATCCTCCGGTCTCAGCCTCCCAAGTACTGGGATGACAAGCGTGCACCACCACGCCCGGCCAACCATCACTTTTAATCTCTATTTAAAACCTTCCTCTGGCTTCCTCATGTTCTTAGGGAAAAGTCCAATCCACATAACACAGCCCTTAAGGCTCCTTGTAAATGTTCTCATTCTCTTTTGCAGTGGGGAGGAGAAAGCCAGGACTTAGGAAAGAGACTGATCAGAGAACCCTCTCTTCCATGTGGAGTTGACGTAAAGGGTAGAAAAGGATATTTGAAAATAATTAATGGTTGCTGTACTTGCAGACAACCCGGGCAAACTAATTCCATATATAGACTCCGTGAGGATTATTAGCACATGGATCCTCAAAGAGCAATAAATGTGCAGAAAATGGTGATGTAAGCCTGTAATCCCAGTACTTGGGAGGCTGAGACAAGAGGATCACAGATTGGAGGCCAATTTAGCAACTAAGGGAGACTCTCAGCAACCTAGTGAGACCCTGTTTGAAAAATAAAAAGACTAAAAAAATAGGGCTGGGGGTGTAGCTCGGAGGTAGAATGCCCCTGGTTTCAATCCCCAATACCACACAAAAAAAAAAATAAAATAAAATAAAAAAGGGTCTGGGAGTGTAGCTCAGAGGTAGAATGCTTCTGGGTTCAATCCTAAGTACCACACACACACACACACACACACACACGCAATAAATGTCTGCTTCGCTTTCAAGATATTCAGGCGTCATTCAAAAAGAAAGAAGATGGAGGGAGAGAGGGAGGGAGGGAGGGAGGGAGAGAGAGAGAGAGAGAGAGACAGAATCATGCAGACATTTTTCCTCGCCCATCTTCCACTTGGAGTCAGAGCATTATTTTCTACACAGCTGCCCTTGGGATTCTGGGAAAGAGATGGCGTTGAAGAATTCCAGGGAATCCTACAGATGCGTCCCTACTTCAGCGCTGCTAAGGGTTCTCCAGGATAGATGTGCATAGCTCCTCCCAGCCTTGGGCTGGGTCAGACTTGACTGTCTTGGGCATGCCCCCCTGACACGGGACACAAGGCGTGGACCCGGGTTCTGCGCTGCTGACATCTTTGCTCGCCCGGCTCCTGTCAACACCGGGCTTCTCCCAGGACCTGGAGGATCATGCCGCCTCCTCCTGAACGTTCCGGCCTGAGCTTGAGCTCCGGGCTCCACGCCCGTGTCTTCTCTCCTACATCTAGGCACATGCCCTCTATCATTCCGCCTGCTCATCTTGCTGAGCTCAGATCAGACATGATTTTCTAGAGAGATTTACCTGACTTCCCCCCAGCCTGGCTCAGTTTCCCTTTTTGTGCCCCCTATGTCTCCCTTGTTGCACTTACATAGATGGTGTGTTCAGTAGCGTTGTGTGTTTCTCTACCTGCTCTCTCCATGAGGACAGGGGCCAGGGCTGTATCTACACATACCGTCCCAAGTCATCTAGCCCAGGGGACAGCTGGGGACTAAAGCGAGGCTCCTCTGCTGGCCTCCGTGCCCCGGCTAAGATGCTCATGGCTGTAGTGCCAGCTCCTCCACAGTACCTGGTACAGAGCAACCCCGGGAGCTTGGATGGATTGACGCTGTCTGGCTGGGCCCCGGGACTGTCCATCACTGAGACAGGAAAGAAAAGCTGCTTCCCAGCTAGACTGGCCTACGAGGCCCACGTGGCCGGCGGCGCCTCCTCATCAGCATGCGGCTCACGCCGGCCAGCCATCAGCAGAGCTGCAATCTCAATAAATCGGGAGCCTGGGGCACCACTGCCCAGAGACCTGCCGGAGTCCACCTGGTAGCCCAGCAAGGACAAGAGGCCTGTGGCCGTCTGTCTTGGAACGCTCAAGAACCATCCCAGAAAAATATCACTGGATTAGGGAAGAAGTCGTCCCTGATCCTCTGCACAGAGTCCCACCCGGCTTCTAGGTCTCTGTCTGCTTGTAAACAGGATCGCCTCTCCAAGCCTTCGCCTGCAAAGTAGGTAAGATGGTAACAGTCCCTACCACCCAAGGAATTGTGGGAATACATATAATATTGTGATAGAGTATCTAGCACATAATGTGTTTGTGCGCATGTAGGCATATATCTCTATCTACCTATGTATGCTACTATAAGCCTCTTCCCATTACGACCCATGACTGAGCCAAAAGGAGATACAAGGAGTTAAACGATGAGGACAGAGACCCCCATACAAGCCACCTGGATTGTTTTACCTGTATTCCCTCGTCCAGGTGGGCTAGCTTCCATGAGATGAGACACACCCCAGAAGGTCCACCTTGCCAACAAGAAAAGGAGAGGAGAATCAAGGGATATTTGTGTACGACCTTAAAGAGACATGGCTCTGTCCTTATCAATATAGGTGTTTCCCAAGGCTGCTAGAGAGGCCCAGACCTTACAGCTGGGGGCTGCGGCATGGACAAGGGCTGGGTCCCAGCCGACATCATCCTCAATTTATCCATTACAGAGATTGGCGCTCAACATCAGATCTTGTTTGGGGGAAAAGAGAGCTCTTCTGCTAATGGCTAGCATTAGGTGGATGTTCATTTCTACTTACCCGAAAAAGATTCTATGTGTACAACACCATATAATCTGTCTGTATTTGTGAATATAGCTCTACAAAGACAGATAGGATGAGATCGGATGCCAGCTTCAAGTTGGGAAATATTATTAGAAGAAATCTCAACTTGAGAATCTTGCATTCCACATCCAAGCGTGTAAACACACTCACCTATCCACTCTTCCCTCTCCCAAATATTCCCTGGGGCCCTCCAGGGGCTCTGTACTCTGCAGGGCTCTGGGAGAGAGACGGAATAATGAGACAGAATCAGATCCTAGAAATGGCTAAATACGAGTGGGGGAAAACATTTAAACTATTAGCAACAGTGTGATTCATGTATTCCAGTAATTTTTATTGAGCATCTCCTACATGCCAAGAATGATTCTGGCCGCTTGGGACACAGCGGCAAACAAAACAAAAATTCATATTCTTATGAAACTAGTGTCATAGGTGGGAGGGGCACGATAAGAAATAAGCAGATTAATGTGTAATTGATACTGGCTAATGATACATGCTTTTAATCGTGACGCAGGGCATAGGTGTGGAGAGAGACAGGATGGGGCTAGTGTTTTAGACTGAGTGGCTGATAAGCCTTTTGGAGACATGACATTTGGGTGAGGAGTTGAATGGAGTGAGGCTCGAGGGAAGTTCATTCTGGCTGGAAGAGAAGAGATGAGCAGAAGCCCTGAGAAGAGGCACCTGGGGTAGTTCAGACAGAGGAGAGTGGCTAGAGCCCCAGGAGCAGTGGGGACAGTGGCCGACGCCCATCGCATGCTCCTTGCCGTGCTGAGCATCCCTCAGTGAGTGCAGACACCACCGACAAAGGGCATGGTAACTCTGAAAGAACCAAACCCAAACCCAAACCCTTCTATGATAATGAAATCGGGCAAGCAAAACCTGCAGCTTATTATCCACGGGAGTAAGACACCTGCCAGACAGCTCGCTTGGCAAGTGGTCTCAGTGCTGCCCGTACTTGGAGAGCCTGGGGACCCCCTGTTATTCCAACTAATAGGAGGAGTCAGGGATCAGAAGGGGCTGTCTGCCAGTTGTCTCTAGAGGACATCTCTCCCTCTTTTCCACTGCCCAGCATCTTCCTAATGAGGAAAAGTACACTGGAGGAGGAGGGAGCGAGGCCAGCCAGGTGGTCGGCCTCAGCACATCCACTATTTATGACTTTGTTAAAAAAGAAAAACCAGATCAAAACGCATCCACAGAAACCTTCAAGACAAGCACAGGCCCTTACGAATACTGGGGAGTCAGCGTTGTCTCCTAACATTGTGATGTGCCCCTGCCCCATGCTGCTGGGGAATTGATATATATACCCACCTGTCATTGCAGAAGCTAGACGCCAACTTTCCCAGCCTCCCTTGCAGCTAGGGTGAAAGCATGTGACCTCATTTCCACCAGTCAGATTGCTTGCTCTGGAGTTCATCTTGGGAACTCATGCTGCTGTAGTAATTTTGACACAGCGTCCAGGGGCAGCAGGAACACAGCGGATATCCAGGTAGAGTGTCAGAACCTTGGCACCACAGGTCTGTGGGGCCCACCATGGGGACAGCGGTCCCTCTACTGCACCATTCTGGAGTGTGAGTTTAGGAATCATCCTTGGCGCAGCCTCGAAGTTTGGTCCCTTCCCCACCTAGAGTAGTTTCTGTTTCTCCTCTGTGTCATCTCTTCTGACTGTGTCAAATCTCCTTTTGCTTGATTCTTATAAGAAGACTTGTCATTGGAGTTAGGGCCACCCAGATAACCCAGGATGACCTCCTCATCTCCAGATCCTGAACCTCATTACATCTGCCAAGACCTTTTTCCAAATATGGCCACAACCCCAGGCATTACGGCATGGATATATCTTTTTCAGGGCACCATCCAGCCCATCACCCCACCTCCTAGAGATCCTGTGGGCTAGAACTCCTAACACATTTCTTTCCAGTGGATACCAGCCTGAATTCATTTCTGTTGGAATTCAAGATGGCGCTATTTAGAGAGCAGGAGGACAACAGACGCAAAAACCAGACACGGACATCACCCTACCTGCATCTCTATTCCTTGTCCCCAAGGTGGTCCAGGTGTCTGGGATGCAACCCTGCTCGGGGTCCCATCCCTGAGACCGGTTTCTGCAGGCAATGGACAACCGCCTGCCTTTCCATCTACTTGCCTGGCCTCCTGCTCCACGGAGAAGAACAAAACGCTCCTCTCTGCAGCTCTGTGGTTGAGACATTTTCTTTCAGGTGAACCATACCTTCTGGCCCTAAGAGGTTGCCACGTAGAACTTACCACAGAGAGGGGAGGGAGGCCCGCGAGGTGGTCAGCCTCCGCACATCAACTATTTATGACTTTGTTAAAAAATAAAAATCAGATCAAACTCACCCACAGAAGCCTACAGAACAAGCAGGAATCTTTACAACCCTTCTGGTGAGACAGCAATGTCTCCTGACCTCTCAGTGGACTTTGTCTTTTAGTAAGCACCAGCCCTGTCAGGGAGCGTGGAGGCTTTCTCAGGGAAACTTTCCATTTAAACTCGGAGAAAAATGAAGATTCCACAAACACGAGAAGCAATATAGCATGATGGTTACACACTGTCCTCAAAAGCCAGAGGGACTTGGGGAGAAACATAAAACCGGGTCCCACTGCTCACTAGCTGTGTGACCTCCCTGAGCCTCAGTTTACTCATCTTTCAAGGATACTAGCGCCCGCCTTGTTTTTGTTGGTCTGTTTGTTTTGTGAGGATTTGTTCTTAGCACTGGCACAGGTGAACATGAAGACATCTTAAATTCCTTTGTTTATTCCCTCTTCTCTAAGTAGCGCCATCTTGAGTTCAATCGCCTATGGCTGCATTCTCTCTTTTCTTGTTGCCTATGTTGTCCACAGTTCTTTGCACATGATAGGTGCTTCATGAATAAAGCTGCATTGTTCCGATGGGTGTGTGATCTGTGTTTAATGGACCATAAAGTGGCAAAATTAGATGAATCATCCTAGATATGGTGCCCTGTTTCTCAGGCCCCGTTCTGCCTACAATGGTGGCAATTCCAATCTCCACCTAGAGTTCCCCAACACCAGATCCCCTACTATTTCTGGGATTCCCCGGGGCGATCGGCCCACCTGTTCTGGTAAGCCCAGTCAACTCCGCCAGCATGTGGAGCCATTTCCTTTCTGCTCTGCACTGCCCCCTACATGCGAAGATACCATTAGTGCCAAGGGTTATGAGATGGTATCCACTGACAGTGACATCCCAAAAGTCCCTATTGGAACAAATACTGCTGGACCCGCCCGTGACCATTGCTGGACTCAATGTCCTGGCAATTTCACGGAACCAACACTTACTTTGACCCCTCTTTTATTATAGACTGTGCTATTTTGTGTGTGTGTGCGTGTGCGTGTGTGTGTGTGTTACTGGGGATTGAACCCAGGGGCATTCTACCTCTGAGCTACACCTCCAGTGCTATTTCATTTTTATTTTGAAACAGAGTCTTGCTAGGTTGATGAGAGTCTCACTACTTGCAAACCTGCGATCCTCCTGTCTCAGCCTCCCAAGTACTGGGATTACAAGTGTGTGCCACCACCATGCTCAGCTCAGATTGTGCTATTTAACCTTCATTCATGAGCTCCTAAGGCCAAGATGAACTGATCCAAATTTCAAGACCTGCGCTGGGTTCTATACTGCTTTTCTCTCCCAGTGCTGGGCCTGAGGATCTTGACTGAAGAGTCAAGGCCTGGGGATGTCAAGGATGAGTTTAGACATAGACTCCATCATAGTCTAACTCTGTGACCCTGGCCAAGTCACGCAATCTTTTTTTTTTTTTTTGCAGTGCTGGGGATTGAACACAGAGGCATTCTACCCCTGAGCTACATCCCCAGCCCTATTTTTTATTCTTTATTTTTAGAAACAGGGTCTCACTAAGTTGTGGAAGGCCTCACTAAGTAGCTGAGGCTGACCGCAAACCCGGATCCTCCGGTCTCCGCCTTCCAAGTACTGGGATTACAAGCGTGCGCCACCATGCCCAACCTTCCACACAATCTTTTGAAGTCTGAGTGTTATCATCTGCAAAATGGTGGAAATAATGAAATCTTTTTCAAAAGGACAATTACGGTTAAATGAAGCAATAAACAGAGGGAATAGGCTGCCATAAAGTAGGCACAACATACGTGCTCTTGTTTTTATTTCCTTAGGTGAATTATTTCCTAGTGGCTCTTCCATCCCACGTGACGGTTGCATGGGCCAGATGTGCCACGTCTACCAGGTACTTGGGGGTCGGGGGACAGGTAGGTGGTAGCAGAAAGGATAGGGGAGAACCTTTCTAACATCTCAGAGGAATAAAAATAGAAACTGTCAGAAACACAAGCCTGCTATAGAACTCAGCTACAGAACCAGCTACAGGGATTGTGGAACTTAGACCCTGAGAGCAAATGTTGTGTGGTTGTTAAGAGTCTGGGCTCTGGAGCTCAACGCTGGGTTTTCCCTCCAGTACTGACAGGTACTAGCAGATGGCTTTGGGCAAGGCCCTTCAGCTCTCTGGAGCTCAGTTTTTTCATCTGTAAATGGGGACGTTAGGACCCATATCATAGGATTTCTGCAAGTTAATTCATGTCAAGCTCTCAAAACATCTGGTGCATCATAATCAATGTCAACTGTTATTAGTTCTTCAATAAGTCAATCAAGAACATCAAGTTTAGAAAAGGAAATCCATACTGATCTTCATAGTGGTTATTTTATTTTATATTTTCAGTACTAGGGATTGAACACAGGGGTAGTCTACCTCTGAGTTACACCCCAACCTATTTATTTATTTAAACAACATCTCACTAGATTGCTGAGGCTGTCCTTGAACCTGGATCCTCTTGTCTCAGCCTCCCAAGTGTTGGAATTACACGGATGTGCCACCATGCCCAGCTGGTTCTATTAACTTATAATTGTATACCACTCCTCAGTATCTTTCCAAAAGAATGAAAGCCAACATACTATAGTGACACACATATATCCATGTTTATAGCAGCACAATTCACAATAGCCAAATTATGGAACCAACCTAGATGTCTGCCCACAGATGAATGGATGAAGAAAATGTGGTGTATAGACACACAATGGGGTTTTACTCAGCCACAAAGAAGAACAAAATTATGTCATTTGTGGGAAAATGGGTGGAACTTGAGGATACGGTGCTAAGTGAGATGAGCCAGCCTCACGAAGTCAAGGGCCATATGCTTTCTGTCATATGTGGGCGCTAGACAAGAGGGACTTCAGATACATGAGGAGAGAGACCAGGAGAATAGTGGAAGGGGATTGGGGGATGGATGTCAGAGGAGAAAAAGGAGAACCGATGAGAGAAACAGCTCAAATAAGGTTATGTCCATCCATGAAGCTTTCACGACCGATCTCACTAACACGTACGGGGAGGGAGGGTGGGGGAGCGCGGTGGGATGCGGAGGGAAGCACCCCAAGTGCTGCGTGTTCAGGTGCTCGCATCACTTTGAATCTCACTATGATGCATGATTACAATCACCAATAAGAGTATATTAAAAAAGGGAAATATGTCCCTGCTACTTTGGCATAGGCGTGCCCTCACAATACCCAGGTGACCTATATCCTTTCAGGTGGTTTAGGCGCACTTCACCTGCATGCCCAGTATGCAGAAATTCTAGGGCCAACCACCTACAACAATGGCCACTACGTGTATACACTCATGTACAATGCGCCTACACGATGGGTTTTTGTTCTCGACGGCAGACTGTGAGCTGCTAGGATTTTTTTTCTACTATAGAGAATCGTGCATGCTCATGATTCTCAAGCTCCCAGGCTGGTGCTAGCTCATCACAGGTCCTCTGTAAATCCGTGTCCCCTGATGGAGGCATTGTTGACATCTGCTGACAGCCTCTGTGCACCCCGCACTTGGGTAAGCACCTGCCATGGATTATCTCATGCAACCCTCATACCTTGTTAGAATGAAGGCCTTTCCACAGCCCACAGGCTCCTTGGTGGCCTGGTCCTGCCGCCCTCTCTGTACTACCTCCTACCTCAGCCACACTGGCCTCCCTGTTCCCCGAACACTCAGGACACGGTGTGGCCTCGGGGCTCTGCCCCAGCTGTTTCCTCTGTGGAAAACACGAGCTCTCAGAACCTCGTGCAATCTATTTGCTTCCTCACTTTATTAGTCTCTGCCCAAATACCCCTCAGCAGAATGGTCTTTGCTGACCACTGTAGTTAAGTTAGCACCCCTTCACTCTATCTCCTTCTGCGTTGTTATTTTTGTCATAGCGCTATCACAGGAACATTATGTTATATGTTGACCCATTGGTTTCCTATCTGTTCTTTCCTGCTAGAAAGTAAGGTCAGAGGGTGAGTCACTCGTTGATTAAGCCCTGATATCTGGGTATCTGGAATAGGAAGTCTGACATAGAGGAGGCACACAATATATCCTGCTAAAGAGGCAGCTGCGGGGGGGGGGGCTCTATGTCCTTCCTCCCTTCCTTCCTTCCTTTTTCCTTCCCTCCCTCCCTCCCTTTCTTCCTTCCTTCTTCCCTTCCTTTCTTCCTTCCTCCTTCCCTTCCTTCCTTTCTTCCTTCCTTCTTCCCTCCCTCCTTCCCTTCCTTTCTTCCTTCCTTTTTTGTACTGGGGATTGAACCCAGGGGCATTCTACCTCTGAGCTACATCCTCAGTCCTCTTTAACTTTTTGTTTTGAAACAGGGTCTCACTAAGTTGCCAAGGCTGGCCTCTAACCTGCAGCCCTCCCATCTCAGCATCCCAAGTACTGCGAGTACAGGTGTGCACCACCACGCCCAGATTCATCCTTGGTTTCAAATGACAATCTGGAGACTAAAAGGAGTTTACTCAACTTCCCTGGGTCATAGAGATAATGAGGAGGATAGGAATAACTAAGCACCAGGTGTTGCCCTTAAACACTCCCCTGTAGTCTTAAAGAACCCTAAGAACCGAGCTCAGCCTTTGCATCTGGTGGTTGACTAATAGGTTGATAAATAAATTGCAGAGAATCATGACATCGCGAGCAATCTTTATATTTCGGGTCTGGGACACATCCTAGGAGCTCTGCGTGCTGTAAACTCTTAGAAGACAGGCATGGTGTGAACTTGACCAAGAGTCTCGCCTTTCTAAACCCAGTTTGCTCATCTTGTAATAATAGCTGATGTAGGGATTTGGTGGCGGATGCGCAGGACATACTTGGCATAGTATTTGGTGTAATAAGCCCGACAATGCCTGGCTTTTACTATTGAATTGTCTTCATATTTCTTCCATATGCTACAGAACTGAGCACATAGTAGGCACTCCAGAATTTGCTGTGGTTCAAACCTTTGCAACGCATGCATGAAAGGCTGTTCAAAAACACATGATATGTCTACCCCCCATCTTATCCTACCCCTGCTCTGGAAGGATCATATTTTCCTGACCCATTGACCTCAGGCTGGACTGTCTGGCCTGTTTTAACAAGGACATGTGAGTAGAAGTGATGTGGGTCTCTTCTCTTCTGGCAGGAAGGTGTAAGAGGCACTGTGTGGTTCACTCTGATCTCATTTTGCCTTTTACATGAGACCGGAAACATCCCAGAGAGACACTGCTGCAGAGACAAGCCCTGGACCCCAGGTTGGAAGACATCTTGGAGTGGAGCAGCATCTGACCTGCTGTCACCATGAAGTGTGAGCAAGAAATAGACCTTTTGTTTTCTGAATGAGGCACTGAGAATTGGGGCCGTTTGTTACCGCAGCACATACATGCCTACCCTGACTGATACACTGTATCATGGGAGTGTGGTAAGAGTATCATCTTTGGATTCTATGTGTTTTTGAATGAGCTGCATGTACATGCAAATAAGAGGTAGCAGAAGGATGAAGAGTGATGGAGAGAGAGAGCAGCTGGGAAAAGCCGGGAGGCTGGAGAACTACAGCTATGCCAGTATGGCCATAGCTAGGGTACCAGCAGTGCTGATGTTGGTGGGGTGGTAAGTGATAATACTGAAGGTATGCAAATTAAGTAACTTTTTTTAAAGTTTTCCCAAATCACTAACTTTCATTGTTGATTTTCACATAGTAGACACGACACTTTTTAAAAAAAAAAAGACCCCAAGAGAACATACAGCAAAAATCTAAATACATAAAGAAAATATGGAAATCTCAATTCTGTTACACTCAGTTCCTCCCAGGAGATAATGGCTGGTATTGTTGGGCATAGATCTTTTATCTGTGCATTTACATGCATACGTATTTTTCTATCATAGATAAATGGGACCCGACTGTATGCATTGTTCTGCAATTTGCTTTTTTTTTTTTTTAATTTTAACTTAGCCCTTCTTGGAAATCTTCCCATGGCACTCCATAGAGGTCTATCTCATTTTCAGAATGGCTCCATATTATTCCATGATATGGACGAAGTGCCATTTATTTAACTTTTCCACTCTTAATGGACATTTATATCTGTTTGAATTTTTACCTCCGCCTGTGATTCACGGGCTCCAATGGCTCTGCTAATGTCAAGCGTCACAGCGCAGCAGTATGAATGGCCACATTTTTCTCTCACTGAATTTGTAAATGTCTCATCAACAATCGCGTGGGGGAGGCCGTGCGAGTTGGCTGCAGATACCACGTGTGGGGACACGACAGTCCCTTCTGGAGGTGGCTGCTGTTTGCTTGTACTTTTTCTGAGCAGAGGAGAACATGTACTGAAGAGCAGCCCCTTCCCCATCTCTGGTGCCCCCACCTTCTTTCCTCTCCCGGGCATAGACAGGAGCCATGCACAGTTCCTGAGAAGACTCCCAGTCACAGTGCTCCCTGTCCTTTGACCCCCAAACCATACCAGGGATAAGTACACTCTTAATTAAGTTCACACTTGGGTTTGTCTACTTCCCTAAACTATTCTGCAAGCCTACTGTGCATTCATTTATTTCTGGCATCTTGATCTCTCTCTCTCTGCCCCTGTGGATGTCTGTTTCTGTCTGTCTGTCCCCTGCTTCTCTCCTTCATCCTGACATGCAGAATTCCATGCTCTATAAACAATCAATGTATCTATATTAACCACCATGAATAACAGGGTTGGGAGTGAGGAAACAGAACATACAAACTTTGGGAAAAGGGAAAACGAGGCAAAAATTGTGTGTCTGTGTGTGTGTGTGTGTGTGTGTTACTGGGGATTGAATCCAGGGGTATTCTACCTCTGAGCAACATCCTCCAGCCCATTTTTATTTTTTATTTTGAAACAGGGTCTTGTTAGGTGGCTGAGAGTGTCACTAAGTTGCTGAGGGTGTCCTTCAACCTGCGATCCTCCTGTCTCAGCCTCCCAAGTACTGGCATTACAGGCATGTGCCACCATGCCCGGCTGAGATGAGAATTTTTTTTTAATGTTCATTTATTGGTGCATCGTAATTATACATTTTGATATATGTCAGGGTATCAAGATCATACATGCACACATTGCACATTTAGTCCTCCCTCCAGTCCCATTACTGAAGATTGTCCAGGTGTCTCCCCATGCCCCCACGCCTGACAGAGCTCTCAAAACCATCTCGTTGATTCTAAGAGGCCGCCCTTACCATGATGCCATTTCTAAAGCCAGGATGTGTTCTGTGATAGGTTTACTTTTAATACAGTATGCCTGCTTTTATGACTGGAGGAGATTCTTGCAAGTAAGAATGATTCAGTTGCCCCTACCACTAGGAGAAGATTAAAGAATGGCTGCCCACAAATGCGACACCAAGGAGCCAGCCACGTGCTTCCCTCTAGCTCCCCCACACCCTGTCTGAAGTGTCCCCCACTCCGCTCTTAGGAGCTATGAGGCACCTTGGCTCAGGGCTGGTCCCCTGGTCTGTTAAACCAAAGCATCAGTTCCCCTTGGCCAGAGGTTGGCTGGGAGACAGGCACATCCCCCAGGCAGGACCCAGGATGCTTCCTGGAAGAGCCCCTGACGGGTGGTAAGTCAGGAGGATGTGGGTGTGGAGCTGGAGGCATGGAAGGAATCCAAGGGGACGAAGCGGCCCAGGAAGGCGGACTCCAAGATGGAGAGGGGACTTCCCAGGACGTCTGCAGTGTCTTCTCCCACCCTGCACCTCTGTCACATGCCCCGTGCATCCTATCTACCCATCCTACAGAGTGTCTTCTCCCACGGTGCACCTCTGTCACATGCCCTGAGCATCCTATCTACCCCATCCTACAGAGTGTCTTCTCCCATGGTGCACCTCTGTCACATGCCCTGTGCATCCTATCTACCCCGTCCTACAGAGTGTCTTCTCCCATGGTGCACCTCTGTCACATGCCCCGCCCATCCTATCTACCCCATCCTACAGAGTGTCTTCTCCCACCGTGCACCTCTGTCACATGCCCCGTGCATCCTACCTACCCCGTCCTACAGAGTGTCTTCTCCCATGGTGCACCTCTGTCACATGCCCCGCGCATCCTATCTATCCTGTCCTTGGGTCATTTCCCCATGTTGTCTTTTATTTCTATAGTGTTCATGCCCCACTGTTAGCTAAAAACTCCATGAGCCCTGAGCTTGAATATCTTCACACATCCCCCCTCTTAGAAATCTCTCTCTTTCTCTCTCTCTCTCTCTCTCTCTCTCTCTCTCTGTTTCTCTCTCTCTGTTTCTCTCTCTCTCTCTCTCTCTCTGTCTCTCTCTCTCTCTTTTTCTTTTTTTTGGGGGGGCAGTGTACTGGAGATTGAACCCATGAACCCAAAGGCATTCTACCTCTGAGCTTCACCCCCCAGCCCATTTTGTTTTTATTTTTGAAACAGGGTCTGTATAGGTTTCTGAGAGTCTTGCTACTTGACAAGGCTGTCCTGGAACCTGGGATCCTCCTGTCTCAGCCTCCCAAATACTGCTATTACAGTCATGTGCCACCACACCCAGCTTTTTTTTTTTTTTGATACTAGGAGCATTCTACCTCCAAGCTATACCCACAGCCCTTTTTATTTTTTATTTTGAAACAGGGTCTTGCTAAGTTGCTGAGGCTGGCCTCAAACCTGAGATCCTCCTGTGTCAGCCTCCCAAGTACTGGAATGTCAGGTGTGTGCCACCTTGCCTGGCTCCTCTGTTTTTCTTCTCTCTGGCACACTCTCTATCTGTAAGAGCATGTATATGTGTGTGTGTGTGTGTGTGTGTGTGTGTGTGTGTGTGTGTGTGAGAGAGAGAGAGAGAGAGAGAGAGAGAGAGAGAAACAGAGAGACAGAGGAGACAGACAGAGAGAGAGAGAAAGAGAGAGGAGAGGAGAGGAGGAGAGGAGAGGAGAGAAATCTCTCATCTGGCTAACATCCTTCTTTCCCACTAGACTGCGCTCCCTGAGGGTGCATTCGGTCTCTGTTCACCATTCTATCCCTGGTGCCCCCAAAGCCTGGCTTTTTCTAGGCACTTGGTGAATCTTTGCCAAACCAACAAATCAGGGTCTCACTTGGGCTCAGGTCAACTGATCACAGCTCGGCGCTGGGCTTATATTCCTGGTTTCCAAGGCTGACTAGCCTCCATCTTTGGAAAGTCACCTGCATGTGTGAACCTCAGTTTTTTCTCCTCTGTGGAGTGGGGTTAATAAAGCACCCACTTCCCAGGGATGCTGTAAGGACTCCTTGAGGTAGTACTTGGTCAGCGGGGAGTGCAGGTGAGCTGGGCTCAGTCTTTTTTATGTGTGTGTGGTACTGCGGATTGAACCCAGGGGCATTCTACCTCTGAGCTACACCCCCAGCCCTATTTATTTTTGTTTTGAAACAGGGTCTGGCTAGGTTGCTGAGAGTCTCACTACATTGCTGAGGCTGTCCTCGAACCTGTGATCTTCCTGTCTCAGTCTCTCAAGTCCTGGGATTACAGGCACACACAGCTGAGCTGTGTTCATTCTGTGTGTGTGTGTGTGTGTGTGTGTGTGTGTGTGTGTGTGTGTGTGGTGCTAGGGATTGAACCCAGGGATGCTCTACCTCTGAGCTGTACTCCCAGCCCTATTTTATTTTTGTTTTGAAACGGGGTCTCGCTAAGCTGCTGAGGCTGGCTTTGAGGTGTGGCTTTGATCCTCCTGTCTCAGCCTCCCAAGTCTTGGGACCACAGGTGTGCGCCACCACGCCGGGCTTGTGCTCGTTCTTATCAGGGTCCCTTCAGCTGCTGCTGCTAACAGGGAACTCTGACCCAGTGTGGCCAAGGGACTGACGCTCCACTCTAGGCTTGGCATTTTTCAGGACCGCGTGCTCCTGCGTGTCCCCAACAAGAGCATCTGTGACAACTCTGGGGGACTTTGCTGTGGTTTGGAGGCCGCCGCCACCTGTGAATCCGTGTTCGGCCATGTTCACAAACACACCGCCTGGGGCCTGAGGGGTCCTTGAAGTTCGCGCTTCTCAAAATGCAATGAACTCAACATCCACCGGGGCATCTTTTAAAGTAGGCGTGGTGGCGCACGCTTGTCATCCCAGTACTGGGGAGGCTGAGACAGGAGGACCTGGGTTTGTGGCCAGCCTCAGCTACTTAGTGAGGCCCTCCGCAACTTCGTGAGACCCGGTTTCAAAATAAAGAATAAAAAATAGGGCCGGGGGTGTAGCTAGGAGGTAGAACGCCCCTGGGTTCAATCCCTGGTACCGCAAAAAAAAAAAAATTAAAAAATTAAAAAATAGCCAGGCGTGGTGGCACACACTTGTAATCCCAGTACTTTGGGAGGCGGAGACTGGAGGATCCGGGTTCGCG
>PVJS01013202.1:0-20745 GCA_004027185.1 Glis glis | reverse complement strand
GTCTCTCCTTAGTGAGGCCCTCCATAACTTCGTGAGACCTGGTTTCAAAATAAAGTATAAAAAATAGGGCCGGGGGCATAGCGCGGAGGTAGAACGCCCCTGCGTTCAATCCCCGGTACCGAAAAAAAAAAAATAAAAATAAAAAATAAATAAAGTACGGCCTCTGATTCAGCAGGACTGGGGCCGCAGATTCTGCCTGCGGACAAGGTAGCCCCGCGCTGCCAGGCTGAGGGTCACGCGGATCGTGACCAGGCAGGCGCACGCTGAGCAGCAAGGACCGACGTTCCCGGGAGGCCGGCTGGCTCCGGTGCCCCGCGCTGATGGAGAGAGCGGGTGACTGAGAGGGAAAGAAAACAACCTAGAATGGAAATAAATACTGTGCCCCACAATCTCATTAATGTCTAAAATTAGATTAACATAATTAAAAATTTAAAAGCTAGATTAAAGTGTGTCGGCCTGGAATTGAGTGCTGAATTATGTTGTGGGTCTCTTTCCTTTTTCCTTAACGGTTTGTGCTAATGGGTATTTCAAAGACTACCGGGTTACATGTTGTTCTTTGTGATGTTTAATTATCACCAAACACATCCAAAGTGGCCCTATTTTAGAGATGGCCCTCGCCGGACATGGCTGCCACAATGTCTGAAAATCGGCAGGCTGGCTCAGTCTTTGTATCCTTCATGGCCAAAAAAAAAAAAAGAAGGCTTGATCACCCTACAGATGGTAGACATGAACCTAAGAGTTGTTACATCTGTCTTGGTGACTGGTATAAATATTATTGCCAGTCCCATGATATAAGTAAAGAAGTCAAGGATCAGAGAGGTAAAGTTATCTCCTTGGGGTCACACAGCTAGTTAGTAGAATAGCTAGGATACTAACACAGTTCCTTTTGACTTCAAACATCTATAACCTTATCCTGGCCTCTCTGTTTAAGGTGTGTGTGTGTGTGTGTACTTGCACAGGCACAAGAGGTGAGGTGGCGCCAGGAGGGAGGGAGGCAGAGTGGACATCTAATTGTAAACCACCGTCTGCCTCTCTGTTTTTGCTCGAGTTGCCGTCCTGGGCCATTACCGCCTGGTATAATTTACTACTCATTGGAAGAGAATTGGACGAAGTGAGCCACTTCCTCGCCAGAGTCGCGGGCGCTCATTAGCTCCGGCTCTAATTCTGGTCCTGGAGTCACCAAGTCTGTATTCAAGACACCAGGAGATTAGGATCCCCAGGGTGCATATTATCCTGGTGACAGCCTGATTGCTACACTTCTACCCTGAATGCAGAGGGCGGGTGGTGCTTGCGGTGAACAGAGGAGGCAGGCGGGGCGGGGCGGGGCGGGGCTCCCCATCACCTGGCCCTCCTGCTCATTCTTTCCTTGACCACACCCATATTCCTGCAGAGCTTCCCTGGGAGTCCTCTGAGACTTAAGGCTTCCCCGGCACATCTTCCTCCTACCCTGGCTTCCTTCAGTGTAGAGAGCTATCTTGCAAGAGTCCTGAGAGTGGGCTGGGCTTACCCTGGGGGGAAACCGAAGGACGTGGATACAGGCGAAGGCGGCCTGTGGAAGATGCTGCTGCTTTGAACCAAACCCTGACACTTCAACCTAGTCAGGTAAGCCTGAGAGCTCTGTCTACTACTGGTATTCATTTCAGAAGTGTCTACCAAGGACCTACTGTGTACTGGCCAATCTTTTAGAGGCTGACACTAAGACAGTGAGCAATGCTTGACTTCTAGAAGATGAGAGATTAAAAATACAAGTAAAATGTAGACTATTTCAGCCTCTGGGGAACACAGGTTGGTGGTTCATTATAAAGTTAAATGCAGAATTGCCGCATGACCCAGCAACTTCATTCCCCAAAGCATTGAAAATACACACTCAAACCAAACGGTCACAAATACTCAGAGCATTATACACAATAGTCTGCAAAGTGGAAACAACTTAAATGTCCACCAACAGATGAATGGATACACAAAATGTGGTATATCCATACAATGGGATATTATTTGGCCATAAAAAAGGAATGACATTCTAACACATGCTACAGGACGGATGAAGCTCGGAAACATCATGCTAAGTCAAAGAAGCCAGATGCAAAAGTCACACACTGTGACACCACTTACACAAATATACCCAGAATAGGTAAATCTAGAGACAGAAAACTGGTTGGTGGTTGGCAGGGTGTATCTTCCCTAACGAAATAAAGGTAGTAGAACACCATGTCCCCGAATGCCCCTTTCTGTTCCCTAAAATCTAGCCAAGTTAAGGGGACACTGAGAGCAAGCCTGAGCCAGAGAGTCCAGATACATCTTCCCTTGAAGGCCACTGGCTTTCTCTCGTGCACACAGGGAATGGGGGCGGGTTAGTGTTATCTGTAAAAAGGTGTTTCCTTGCACGTGCACCAGGACAGTGGCTCCCAGAGATGCTGGTCAGACAAGCAAACTAAGCAAACTGCTGCTGCTGTCCCTGCTTCTGCTGCCTGACATATGGCAACCCTCTCGGAGTGGGGGCAGCATCGAACTGTGGGCTGAGTGGAGAGTATGTGTGTCATCATCCAACCGCCACCACTGGACCAAACACCATGAGGGAGAGGACACACCGCTTGCCAAAGCTCCGTCAGGGACAGAGGTGCTCTCTGTCAGCCTATTGCCACTGAACTCTTAAACCATAGGCCTCCATGCTGTCTCCAGGCACTTTCTTTGGCCCGTCCACAACCTACCCCACTGCCCTGGCACGACTGAGCTGTGGATGGGACACGGAGGTTGCGGAGGGGAGAAGGGAGAGGCTGTTTGATGGATGTGGGGTTTTCCTTTGGAGCAATGATGTCTTGGAACTAGGTGGAGGTGGGGGTCCCCCACACACTGGGAGTGGATTGAACACCACTGAGTGGTGCATTTAAAATGGTTAATTGAGCCGGGCATGGTGGCACATACTTGTAATCCCAGTGCTTGGGAGGCTGAGACAGGAGGATCTGGGTTTATGGCCAGCTTCAGCTACTTAGTGAGGCCCTCTGCAACTTAGTGAGACCCTCTTTCAAAGTAAAGAATAAAAAATAGGACTGGGGGATGTAGCTTCAGAGGTAGAATGCCCTGGGGTTCAACCCCCAGTACTGCAAAACTAAAATAAAATAAAATGGTTAATTGTAGGTCACGTGCATTTCACCTCAATTAAAAAAATGCAGATTAGCAGAATAATTACAGATAATATGAAGAGTTAATAGGGAAACTAAAGTGGTAATGGGAGGGGGAGGGTCTGATTGTATTAAGTCAGCTTTTTCATTGCTATGACCAAACTACCTGACGAGCACAACTCAGAGGAGGAAAGGATGATTGGGCTCATGGTTTCAGAGGATCAGTCCATGGCTGGCCGGCTGCAAGGCAGAAACATTACAGTGGCAGGGCATGGCAAAGGAAAGCTGCTCGGCTCACAGCAGCTGGGGAAGGGACTAGGGACAGACACAGTTCCCAAGGCCACATCCCCAGTGACGAATCTCTTCCAGCCACACCCTATCTTCCTGTTACCACCCAGTAAGTCCACTCGAATAATTAATCCATCCATGGATTTATCCTCCGATGAGGTTAGCGCCCTCGTGATTCAGTTATTTTACCTCTGAACATTTTTGCATTGCCCACCCAGGAGTATTTCCAGGGGATATTCTACATCCGGACGTATCGGATGAAATGCTAAGGGGAGATTGGGGAAATGGCCCAACAGAGTCTCCACAAGGGGGCGACATGGAGGAGGCCATTGATTGACAGGCGGGGAAGACCTGCAAAGACCAGGATGAGCTTTCCAGGCAGCAAGGAGCCCAAGCCAAGTCCTGAGGCAGGAGCAGGCTGGGCGACTGGACGCCAGTGGCTGGAGGTTGTGATTGATGGTATGTATGGCCAGAGCCCAGGATATGAGCTGGGTAGGAGCCCGATCCTGGGGATGCACCTGGTGCTCTAGCTCTCAGTGGAAGCCTATGAAGAATTATAATCAGGTACCATATACTGATTTTCACTTTAAAAACGGACGGGAAACTCACGTAACATTCGATTAACCATTTTAAAGTCAACAACTCGGTGGCATTTAATCCATTCACAATGTTGTTCAAGCGCCACCTCTATTTAGTTCCCGAACACTTTCATCACCCCAGAAGAAGGCTCTGTACCCATTAGGCAGTCACTCCTTGCTCCCCCGTCCCAGACAACCGCTCACCTGCTTTCTTTATGATTTTCTCTACTCTGGATTTTTCATATAAACAGAACCATACGCTACGTGATCCGTTGTGTTTGGCTTCTCTCACTTAGCACAGTGTCCTCAAAGATCGTCCACATTGAAGCATGCATCAGACTTCATTCCTTTTTATGACTGAATAATATTCCATCCTACGGATGTGTTGCATTTTTTTATACATTCATCTGTTGATGGGCATTTGGGTTGTTCCCACATTTTGGCCTTATAAATAGTGATGCTATGAACATTTTTTTGAACACCTGTTTTTTTTTTGTGTGTGTGTGTGGTACTGGGGATTGAACCCAGGGGCATTTTACCTCTGAGTTACACCCCCTACCCTATTTTTTATTCTTTATTTTGAAACAGGGTCTCACTAAGTTGCGGAGGGCCTCACTAAGTAGCTGAGGCTGGCCGTGAACCTGCGATCCTCCTGTCTCAGCCTCCCAAGTACTGGGATTATAAGCGTGTGCCACCATGCCCGGCTTGAACACTTGTTTTTGATTCTTTTGGGTATCTACCTGGGATGGGAACTGCTTGGTCATATGACAATTTTATGTTTAACCAAAGTAGTTTCCACATGGCTGCTCCATTTTACATATCCATGTTCTGATCTGCGTTCATTTCTTAAAGACCTTGTTGGCTGCTATAGGACTACAAGCTTGTGGATGGGGAGGGGAAGAGAAGGAAGCTAGGTCAGGGGATGCTGGCTCTGTGCAGGGAGAAGCTGACAGGGGTGGGGACTTCCTTAGCAGAAACAAAGGTGGGATGTGGGCGGATGTGGGTAGATTGGAGATTGGTTAGGGAGTCTCATGACTGAACTGAAAATACCAGGCAAAATTCTAGTTGTTGGGGAAAAATGCAAAATTCTAGTTGTTGGGGGGAAAAAAGCAGCTGTGGTCTGAGCTACACCAAGAGCCCTTTAAAAATTTATTTAAATTTTGAGAGCCAGGTGTGGTGGTGCATACTCATAATCCCAGTACTAGGGAGGCTGAGACAGGAGGATTACAGGTTCAAGATCAGCCTCAGCAACTTAGTGAGACTCTCAGCAACCTAGTGAGACCCTGTGTCAAAACAAAAACTAAAAAAGAGCTGGGGGTGTAGATCAGAAGTAGAAGGCCCCTGGGTTTAACCACCACCACCACCACCAAAAAAGCATTGGCCAGGCATGGTGCAGCATGCCTGTAATCCCAGTACTTGGGAGGCTGAGACAGGAGGATTGCAGGTTCAAGGGAAGCCTCAGCAACTTAGCAAGGCCCTCAGCAATTGAGTTAGATCCTGTTTCAAAATAAAAAAAAGTAAAATATGGCTGGGGGTATAGTTCAGAGATATAATACCCTGGGTTCAATCCCCAGTACCACCAAAAGAAAAAGAAAAAAATTAAGACAGGGTTTGCAAAGTCAACCCACATTTGGAAACACCACCAGTCATCAGCAAATAAACCATCAGTAACTCAGCCGAAGGCAACAGTGGGTTTATCCCCCCTGTTAGTGTGTGGGCATAAAATGTCCAACCCCAGTTTCCTGACGTGTCCCTTGCTATCTCAAGGGATAATGTGATCCCCCAAGTGAAGGGTCACACGTTTTCTCTTCTATGTAGAAGTTAGCAAGAAATTGGGAAATGAAAGGGACTTTAGATAAATGAGGAGAGACCCCAGTAAAATAGTGGAAGGGCACTAAGGGAGGGGGGTGCAGGGGGCGGAGAGCTGGTGAAGGGAACAGCTCAAATAATGCTGTGTACGTATATGAAATGATCAACGCGAATCCCAATAACGTGTGCGGGGAAGGGGAGGCCGTGGGGTGGGGTCCGGAGGGGAACGCACCTGTCACTTCTAACCTCGTTGTGTTGTAGAATTACAATGCACCCGTAAAAGTATATTGAAAAAGCCGGGCGTGGTGACGCACGCTTGTAATCCCAGTACTTTGGGAGACGGAGACCCGAGGATCCGGGTTCACGGCCAGCCTCAGCTCTCTCTCTCTCTCTCTCTCTCTCTCTCTCTCTCTCTCTCTACCTAGTGAGGCCCTCTGCAACTTCGTGAGACCCGGTTTCAAAATAAAGTATAAAAAAACAGGGCCAGGGGTGTAGCGCGGAGGTAGAACGCCCCTGGGTTCCATCCCCAGTACCGCAAAAAAAAAAAAAAAGTATATTGAAAAAAAGAAAGTCTGTGGGTTGGTTTTAAATCCTAGGATCTCCCCTTTCTGGGCAAGATGCTCCAGAAACATATCTTGACTTACCCATGGAGAGAGAATACTTTGAGTCTTGTCTACTCGGTGGGCAGTGGGTTTTCAGGAACACTCTTCAAATAACCTGGTCAGGAGCGCAGGGCCACGGTTACCTGAGGCTCCCGACCTGCCCAAACCTCTCAGCTTGTCACTAGAGCAAGCGGGGAGCCCGGCACTGTGGGTACGCACTGGTACCATCTTATTTAATCTTCTTCCCCCTCTAGTGAGCAAGAAACCAGCCCTCAGGAAACCTGTCCCCCAACGCAGGCTCACACAGCTGGGAAGTACCCAGGCTGCTTAACTCCCTCTGGCCACCTCTGGAGCCACTAAAGTCCCCAGCCCTGGGCTGAGACAGGCTGTGGCTCCCTCCCTGGCCACTGACTGACCCATCTTCTCAGGACCCCATTTAGTTCAGTGCTGCCAGATTCTCTCCATTTAAAAGTAGATGAGCCTGGGCGTGGTGGCACACAACTGTAATCCCAGTACTTGGGAGGCCAAGACAGGAGGATTGCAGGTTTAAAGCTAGTCTCAGCAACTTAGCAAGGCTCTCAGCAACTTAGCAAGGTCCTGTTTCAAAATGAAAATAAAATGGGGCTGGGGGTGTAGCTCAGAGGTAGAATACCCCTGGATTCAATCCCCAGTACCAAAAAACACAAAAAAAGTGGATGAGACAGTGTGGGCTTAAGAACACGGCCCCTGCTCCATCGTCAGGCCTGGGCGGCGCTTATCCCCAGAACAGGGACATCAAGGATTTTCTGGGTCAAAGGGGTGGGTGCCTAGCCACCTAATAGGAGGGAACCTTTATAGAGGTCCACAGAGCAGCCCCTGGGAGAACATCTGTATGAATAATTTTTTCAGCTGGTGTTTTGTTCTGGGAGTTGGTCCATGTCTCTCCTCATGAGGACTTGTAAGATCTTTGGAATCCAGACATAAACCCACACCAGCACCACCACTTCTTATGTGGATGGATGGCAGGTTTTCTGAAAACTGCTGTAGTTTTTATTGAAAAAATCAGAGAACTTAAAGAGACCTCCACCTCATGCACACAGCAGGTGCTTAAGCAGTGCAGGGTAGGAGCCAGGTGTGGTGGAACGCACCTGTAATCCCAGCACCTGGGAGGCTGAAACAGGAGGATCACAAATTGGAGGACAGCCTCAGCAACTTAGTGAGGTCCTTAGCAACTTATTGAGATCCTGTTTCAAAATTAAAAAATAAAATAGGGCTGAGGGTGTAGCTTGGAGGTAGAATGCTCCTGGGTTCGCTCCCCAGTAAAAAAAAAAAAAAAAAAGAAAAGAAAAGAAAGGAAGAAAGAAAGAGGGGTAGGGAGGAAGATTAGCAGCACAGGAGATAAGAGGATGCGTCCAGAGCCTGAGAATTTCGTCATGGAAACACCTTGTGCCCTTGGGCTCGACCTTCAGAATATCCACAGCCCACTCCCCTTCATAGCTTTGCAAGTCACCCGCCACGGAGCATGTGCACCAGTCCCCTGCCTGTGCACCCAGTCCTTTCTCTCCTTTGGCCTCAGGGAAGCTGAGACGACGTCTAGTCTTACCTCCCCTTCCTGGACGACTTACTGGGTTACCCACCACCCTGGAATATATAAGCTCAGAACTATGGCTGCAATATGGGAATGGCCTGCTCCATCTCCTGGTCTATCCTCCTCGTCCCTCCACTCCAGCTGTGCACCAGCTTCTGTCCCTCAGCACCCTGAGCTCAGTCCTACCTCAGGCCTTTGCACATGCCGACATCTTCGGCCCCTAGATCTTCACAGGCCTGCAGCCTGCTCATCTTTCAGTTGCCTATGAGATGCCGCCAACTCTGTGCAGCCTGCCTGGATTCCACGCCAAGGCTATTGGGTGATTGCTTTTCTCCATACCCCTGCTCACCATTGAAACATGATCTTTGAAAGTTCCCTGTCATCTGGCGCACCCGGATGACATGTCAGCTCCATCCAGAAGTATCTGCAAGGTTGTGTCTTCGATCAACATTTGCTGAGGAGGAGGGAATGGGTGGGTGGGTGGGGTGGGGCTCTCCTCAAAGCTGACGCTCACAGGCCCCGGCCCCTCGCAGGAGCGCTGCCGTGGACAGGTGCCGCATTGTTGCAGGGGAACCATCGCCTCCTCCGAAGCACGGAGACTCGTTTTACCCCACGTAGCGGTGGATCACGTTACCTGCTGGTGAGGGCCATGTCGCAAGGCCCCTAATTAACTCCCTGATTATCCCCAATTGAAGCGGTCGTGGCCCACGGACGGTGTGCCCACAGAAACCGGTAGGAGAGCCAGGCCATTTGGCGGCCGCCGCTTTCCCAAGAAGGCAGATCAATTTTCGTTTGATTTGTTTAAAAATAACAAACAAACAGCGTGGGCCTGGGTTCCTTCTTTGCTGGGATTTGGGGGACAGGAGGCGATTCGAAATTGCCAGTTAGGACGAGACAGGCAGATCCCATTCATGGCTCAATCGGATTCCCCTATAATCAGAGCTAATAACTGTGTTTTTCTACTACTAAACAATTCTGTTTTTTAAAGCTAACTATAGAGCTGGCTAAATGATACTCAGGGGCTGGCCACAGAGAAGCCTCCTCCGAAACACAGCCGCGAAGCTCAGTTTCCCCCCTCTTTGTTCTAATTTTGCCCTGGGCTGTGGGGTGACCTGCTAACACTCGCGGGGAGAGAGCCTGGCGTGTGTCTAGAGAGATTTCTTAAGAAACCCAGAACTGCACACTTTATCCTAGAATACCAACAAAACCAACACATTTCCTCTAGAATCGGAAAGTCGATGGCTTCTCTGCCTCAGTTTCCTTTCCTGGGCTCTGCCTTGACCTGTGCTGCTCCCTGAACACCAAAATATGTCCCTTTCTCAGCTCCATCTGTCCCGCTATGCCTAAGCCACGCAGGTGGCGTGCATGCCCTGTCCGCTTGACCCCGGCCACCTCCTTCCCATCCACCCATGACCCCTTTCCTTCACGTCCCTGCTGTGATGCGATGTGCAGCGGCCGTGTGGACCAGGGTGTGTGGTTCTAATTCTAGCTCCACCACTTATCAGCTGTGTGACCTTGGGCGAGTCGTCTGACATCTCTGGACCGCAGCAGCCCCATCCAGGAGAGGGCGCTGCTGGGAGTGTGTGCGGGTGAGGGAGGAAGCTGCGGCTGCAGGTGCGGTAGTCACTGCGCCCTGCTGAGGCGGCTCGCGGCACCCGCAGAGGGTGGCTGCTCTGTCATTCCTCTGTGGTGGCTTTTCCTCTTTGCACACGCTGTTTCCTGTGTCAGGATGGCTCTTTCTGCCCCCTTCTCTTGTTTTCCCCATCTTTGAGTTTTTAGGTTAGACATTAGTACCTCCTGGAACCTTCCAGATGCCATATCTTGGATTAGGAACCTTTCCCTGGACCCACCAGCACCCTCGACTTGACTTCCTCCACCGCCGACGTCGCCCCCGTGTATCCGCATGGCCGGTTTGTGTGTGTGTCTAATCTGGAGCACGAGGGTCCAGCCCCAGAGCTAGACTGACATTTGGAAGATCATTCTTGGTTATGTGGGGGTGTCATGCATTGTAGGATGTGAGCAGCACCCCTGGCCGGTAGCATCCCTCCCTCTTTCTCAGTTGTGACAACTAAAACACGTCTCCAGATGTGGCCGAGCGTCCCTGGGTGGGGCGGGTATGAAGCCGCCCTGGGTGAAGCCGTGGCTACAGACTGTAAGCTCTGAGAAGACAGGGACCGTGTCTGTCTTGCTCACCCTAAGCCCTGGAACACACCGAGGAGGCTGCCGCGCGGCGTGACGACACTTTAGTCAGTGCCGGAACTCACGGATGACCGAGGTCCCGCAGATTATAACGGAGCTGTAAAAGTCCCATCGGCCAGTGACATCAGCATCACTGTAACGTCTAAGCATGACACATTACACACGCGTTTGTGATGACGTTGGTGTCAACGAACCTACCATGCTGCCAGTCGTGTAAAACCACAGATCATAAGACCACGGACAGTAGACGACACTCAATAATGACGACAAATGACTGTGTTACTGGTTTATGCATTTACTGTACTATATATATATATATATATATAGTGCAGTAAATTATATATATATATATTTCTTTTGTATTGGGGATTGAACCCAGGGGCGTTCTACCTCTGAGCTCCACCCCCAGCCCTTTTTTAAAATTTTGAAACAGGCTCTCACTCGGTTGCTGAGGGCCTCGCTTAGTTGCTGAGGCTGGCTTAGAACCTACAGTCCTTCTGTTTCTGCCTCTCAAGTACTGGAATGACAGGCGTGCACCACCATGCCTGTCTTGCACTATACTTTTTATCATTTTAGAGTATATTCCTCCTACTTATATATAAAAAATGTTTGATGTAAACAGTGTCCTGTATTAACGCCAGCAGCCAGTGCAAGATCTTACGCTCAGTTCATTTTGTGATGTCAGTTTCTCGTTTTCTCTGGTGCTTGATTGTTCCTCGTGGCCCTAGATGCACTATGTTACACTACACACACACACACACACACACACACACACACACACACACACTCATACCCTTACACATAGCCTGGGTGTGCAGCAGGCTGGGCCGTCTAGGTTCACGCTAGCACATCTACAATGTTCACAGTGACACAATCGCCCGGTGACAAGTCTCTCAGAACGTCCCCATCCTTAAGGGTCATGTGACTGCATGTATGTGGTCCTTAGCAAAAGTCTGCTGCCTGGATACATCACGTTCTGGAACAAGGAGCAAAGCAAGTCTCAGGCCACCGTCGGGGGACCAGTGTGCTCCTGCAGGATGAGGCGGCCCCTGGCTGTGTGACGGGGTGGGTGAGTTTCACTCTTTGATAACAGTGCGGGTTCCATCCTTGCGTGGTCAGAGAGAACAGTCGGTGGCCTGGGGTTTGTCAGGAGGAAACATTCTCGGACTCCTCTCCAGACCCTGTGAACGGGCATCTGGGTGCAGCCCTGCAGTCTGTGATTTTACAAGCCCGCGGGGGTTCTGGCGCAGCTCCTGCAGACCTCACCCCTGGCGGCTCTTGGAATTCACCTGGAATGCGTTTTAATGACAGGATGCCTGGCGGGAGAGACACTCCCCAGCCACCTGCATGCGGAGCTCCAGCGTGGGGGCTGATGGTGGCATTTCACCTGCCCCGGGGTGCTGCAGGGCACACAGCCAGGACTGACCCGTCCCCGTGCAGCCCCCATGCAAACCTCTGGAGACTGCATTCCCTCCTTCAGTCCACCAGAGGGCCATGGACGGGGCTATCAAGGGACAGGGTCATCGGTTCAGGGAACTGGGTGCACGGAGTGGTGGACCACAAATGCACAGGTAGAAAGAAGTAAGTGTTCACGACCTTCCTCCTGGGCCTACCCCCAGACCACAACTGGGGGTAAGGAGTAGCCTGGCTCTTGCAGAGATCCCGGGACAGCAAGGGGCTGAACAACCCTAGTCAGGTTTCCCTATTTGACCCACTCATTTTCAAGCCGTGTCTGAGAATCCTCTAACAAAATCTCTTTCTGAAACTCTCCACATGGGTGAGACCATGACAGCTTCTCGGGTCAGAGGTGACTGCAGCTTAGGATCCAGGGCAGCGGATGTGCAGTCAGATGCACCTGCGTGCTTTCTAGGCACCCTGTCCCTCCTCCAGCCTCCCGACTCGTCTCACATGGTGGGGGGATGGGCTCGGCTGCCTGGATTGTGACGCAGGTCAGCATAAGTGAACGGTGAAAATCTAGCACAGGACCGTCGCTCAGGAACTCAGAGGTGATCCACCGTGGTCCCCGACCAGCAGCATCACCTGGAACTTGTTAGAAATGCATATGCTCAGGCCGAGACCTGTTGTAAGGGTGTCTTAGGCTGTTTTCTGTTGCTATAACAGAAAACCTGAGCCTGGGTAATGTATAAAGGAAGACGTATATATGACTGAGGGCTCTGGATGCTGGGGAGTCCAGGAGCATGGCACTAACGTCTGCCCAGCTTCTGGTGCGGGCCACGGGCTGCATCGTATCATGACAGAGAAGCAGAGGGGCAGATGGGCGTGAGCCACAGAGACTAAGCACAAGGGGCAGGTTCCCTCCGCAACAACCTGCTCTTCTGGTCACCGATCCAGCCTTCATCCGTCTCAAGGAGCTAATCACCTCTCAAAGGCCCCACCTCCCACACCACGACAACAGTAGCAATCAAATTTCAACATGTGTTTTGGAGGTGACAACCACATTCGAACCATAGTGAAGAGTCAAATATATACATGCATATTATCTTCACAACTATTAGTATCTAAAGCTCCCACCCCATGCAGGCTTTAGAAGGAAGCTTTCCTTAAAAGTGCGCAAATATCTCTTGTTGAACTTTGCAAAGCGCCAATTTCAACTCAACGTTCTCGGTGGACCATGACACACACACAGAACAGGGGTAACAGTCTACCAACGTGCTATGCAATTACCTGGCCAGCTCTATAACTCATTCTGGGGGGTAGGGTGTCCCTCAGAGCAAGACAGCTATTTATGGCAGGGTCCCGTTATGGATTGTGAGATATTTAAGTCTGAACAGCTGTTAGAAAGACTGGCTTTCCTTCCACCAAACAGGAACAAGGAAATGGGCTCAGGGCAGAGGAAACCAACAGCAGGTAGGGCTCAAAAATACTCTGCTCATGGCCAGAGGAAATGTGAGGGGTACCGAGGGAGGGAAACAGGCAGCCCTGAGCAGCTCGCTGCAGGGGTAGAGAAGTGTCATGGTAGCCAGGCGTGGTGGCACACGCTTGTAATCCCAGTACTTGGGAGGCTGAGACTGGAGGATCCGGGTTCGTGGCCAGCCTCAGCTACTTAGTGAGGCCCTCCAAAACTTAGTGAGACCCTGTTTCAAAATAAAGAATAAAAAATAGGACTGGGGGTGGAGCTCGGAGGTAGAACCCCTGGGTTCAATCCCCAGTACCACACACAAAAAAAGAAGTCTCATGGTGAATTAATGGTGGCAGAGGATCGTCTGATGTTTGGGGTCTCTGACAGGGTGCTGGCAGAGTGAACTGAATGTGTTGGGCAATACAGGGGGAGGCAGAGTTGGAATTTACCTGCATGTACTGCAAGTTTCAATAACCAGGGTGGGGAGTAGAGAGTCACTCAGCTGGGGACAGTCACCTTCAGCAGAACTTATACGAGGGATCTGTCTCCTGGTCACATCTCCTGAGTCACCCCCACTGGCCCCAGCACCTAAGACTTACCTTTTCTTAAGACTATAACTGTTCCTTAGCTAATACGGAATTGCATGATGGCGTGGCCAGCTGCAGGTAGTAAGGGTTCATGAGGTAAACACCTTCCGAGCTAGGGAATGATCCAGAAATGTGTGAGCGCCAGCAAGAGGCTGACACGGAGAAAGGCCAAGGGGTGCACGCCTCATTTAGAGCATTTAAATTAAGACATGCCGTGTAAGCTGGGTGCGGTGGTGCACACCTGTAATTCCAGTACTTGGGAGGCTGAGACAGGAGGGTCACAGGTTCGAGGACAGCCTCAGCAACATAATGAGACTCTCGACAACATAGTGAGACTCTATTTCCAAACAAAAAATAAAAACGGGGAGGGCTGGGGGTGTGGTTTGGAAATATAGTGCCCCTGGGTTCAATCCCCAGGACTATAAAACAAAACAACAACAACAAAAACAACCAAACAACCAACCAACAAAACAAACAACCCCCCAAGACATACATTGTAAAGTAAATTTCACTGATAAGTAAATTAACCATGGCATAAAACACATCTCGCCTCTATGACTTAAACGGGTAGTGATGATGCCGATGGCCACACGGAACTAGACTTAGGTTGCTGGGGCCTCACGAAGGCTGCGGCTGAGATCCTCCTGCTTCCTGGAAAGGAGTTGTTCGTCATGAACCTTCAGGCTGGAGAGGAGCTGCGCTAAGTGGTCCCGCCACAGATTTATTCAAAGGGGAATTAGACAAAGTTGATCCAGGACTGGTGATGACTAGAAGGCTGGGACTTCCCCCGTGACAAAAGTCCTTTCACAAGCCAAAGCTCCCCAGTGTGACCATCAGGGATCCCCGGCGCTTCTAGAAATCCATTCTGCACGGAGGCTCAACCCCAGCTCTGCTATTTTTAGCCACGTAAACTTGAACTTGCTCTTCATGTCTCTGAGCCTCATTTTCCTCAAAAATACACAAAATCGGGGCAGTTCCACTTCTCTTTCAGAATTGTCACGAGTCGCAGACATTGCTGACAAAGAAAATGCCCAGCAATGTAGCGATGTCCCTGGCATGGGACAGACTTTAAACCAATGGTGTCAGTACTATCATGATTGTTATGTATTATTACTACTGTCACCACCACATCACTCCAAAAACATGACCCACGGTGGGTCTGGCAAAAGGCAGGATGGATTCCTATTAGAACGGAGGGACCGCAGGCTAGAGAATCTCGGGAGAAGGGATGATTCTTGGGAGATGCATGCTGAGCTCTCTGAGGTGCAGCATCGTGATATACTCACATTACTGCACCTTACTTTCAAAAGTTCAGAAAAACATCTTTATGTGTTTTCATGAGAAAAGAGAGCGAGTGAGCTCAGGCATGCTCACGCGGAAGCCACGGCGCCCGCGGTTTTGAACGCAGGGTGGAGGACGAGCAGCTACTTGTACTCTCCCTCCCGCCTTTGCTGGGGGCCGGAATTCCAAGTGCGCGCGCTCGCTTATTAGCTGTGTGATGACTTCCGCCAAGTTACAGAAACACTCTGGGCCTCAGTTTACCTTGTAATATGGGAATCATTACGGTACGTAGCTCAGGGACTTTATGAGGGCGACATAAGTTAATGACAGAAATGAGTTCGTGCTTGGAGCCATTCTTTGATCTGAGTACGCGATGGAGGAATGTGAGCCTCAAAGGGGAATGTTTGGGGTAAAGAGATAAATGCATGTGTGGATTAAGGGATGGATGGAGGGAGGTGGGGAATAGAGAGAGGGAGGAAGGAAGAAATAAAGAAAGGAGGAAGGGAGGGAGGGAAAGAGGATGGAAGAAAGAAAAGACTAGGTCTATTCACAGTGATGAGATCACAGGTAACTTTTTGTTTTATTCTTTGCAATTTTCAATGTCCTTCAGGTTTTCTGCACTTGGTATAACCTGCTTCATCAATGAGCTGTTATCACAAATGCATATGTAAATTATTATTATTATTATTATTATTATTGCAGTACTGGGGATTTAACCCAGGGGCTTCTACCTCCGAGCTCCACCCCCAGCCCTATTTTTTATTCTTTATTTTGAAACAGGGTCTCACTAAGTTGTAGAGGGACTCACTAAGTAGCTGAGGCTGGCCACGAACCTGTGATCCTCCTGTCTCAGCCTCCCAAGTACTGGGATTACAAGCGTGTGCCACCACACCCGGCTCATAGGTAAATTATATAGTACCCACGCCTGGACTCCAGCCTGAAAACAGGGATGGGAGACTTCGTTTTCCCCTGGGAAGTGCTCCGGGCCCCTGGTGAGCCTGGGTGGGACCGACAGTGGCTCTGAGACCTGGAGTGATCTGGGAGCCGGGGTAGAGGTGCCCTCTGCTTCCCTTCCTCCTGCTCCCTGGGGGCTGCCCCCCTCCCAAGTCGATTTCGGCGCAGCCCGGATCTAGGTCATGCCCTTGTGGCTATGGGAGTCCGGCCCGGCCGGGATGCGCAGCCCTAATGGTGGTGTGGGGAGAGTGGATCGGCACTTGTGCCACATTCTGAGCACACCCCGCGTCAGTAAGCGGTCCTCAGTATCCACACTGATGGTGCCTTGCAAGGCCCAGCGGCCAGGACATCCCGCCAAGCCCAGCAGCCAGGGCGCGGCCACTCTGAGGTTACTGTGTATGAGCGGGCAGCCTGGCCAGGACAAACAGCCACTGTCCCCAGCAGGCCCCCCATGGGACCAGACTAGAAAGCCTGGAGCCTGGCCATGAGGGGCGGTCCTGCCGCTCTGCTTGGGATGGGAACTGTATTTGTTGGAATAATAAGCACCTTCTATTAATTAATTAATGAATGCGGTACTGGGGATTGACCTCAGGGGCATTCTACCTCTGAGCTACATCCCCAGCCCTATTTCATTTTATTGTTTATTTTGAAACAGGGCTTAGCTAAGTTGTTGAGGCTGGCCTCAAACCTGCAATCCTCCTGCCTCAGCCTCCCAAGTACTGGGATTACAGGCGTGCGCCACCACGCCCGGCCAAGCACCTCCTTTTAACCGTGCCTCTCTCCACCTTCCTCAGACACTGTAGCCACTCCGCTCTTCTTTCTCCTGGGGCTTCCTTTCCTAGGACCCTTACACATGCACATCCTTCTCTCTGGAACATTCTTTCCCCTGCTGGTCCCTTGGCACTGGTCCAGTACCCTCCAGGAAGTCCCCCTGGATCAGTTGGTGTCAAGGGCTGCCCCCACCTTGTTATCTTTTATCTGACCCCCTTTGTCTGTGTCTTGGCTTCTTCTGTAAAGGAGATAGCACCTGTTCCAGGCAGCCTCTCTCTGGCCACCCTTCCCAGCCTGCGCCATGTCCCTCAGACTGCTCAGCGGCTGTGTATCCTCTGGCTGGATTCAGCCAATGAGAGGCCAGCAGTGAGAGCAGGTGTAGATTCCTCCCGCCGGCCTGGTTATCTGCTGGGCAGGGGTTCTGCTCCTCTTCCCAAGGCTCCTGATGGACCTCCTTGTCCTGGCTTCTAGAAACCACCCATCCCATGCTCCTTCTGCACCAAGCCTGGTGACGCTCCCTGCCATGGCCAGCCTTGGTCCTCTGGCCTTGCCTGCACCTGTGCCAGCGGTCCCTTGGCTGTACCAGAGGCAGTGAGCCTGGGACCAAGCCCTCTGCTACCTGCCAGGGTGCTCGCCATACCCTAAGGGCTCCCGTCTCACACACCGTGAGCATTAAATTAGCCTCGGTGCAGGACGCACAGGAAGTGCTGAGATGTCTCTCCACTTGCTGTGACATTTCCTTCTCTCACTTAGCACCTTTCTCCCTCTGCCCTATTTGCGTGATGTGTCCTCTAGTTTTCCCTCTGGTCCGTCTGCAGGTTGCATGAAGAGGGACACCAGGTCTGTGACTCTTTGCTCACCTTGTGACAGCCCAGTGCCTGGTGCATGACGGGACCTCAGAAAAGACCTGGCCAACGAGTAAACGCACGAGGGCTGGTTTTTCACTGTTTTTTTTTTTTGGGGGGGGGCTTATGGTATTGGAGATGGAACCCAGGGTCTCATGCATGCTCTACCACTGAGCTACATCCCCAGCAATTTTCTTTAATAAATTTATTTTGAGATGGGATCCAAGTTGCCCAGGCTTGAGATCCTCCTGCCTCAGCCTCCTGTACAGCTGGGATTACAGGTGCACACCACCATGCTGGGCTTGGTTTTCATTTTTCAAAGCACTTTTATATATTATGTTGAATTGTGTGATAGCACTGATAGTAGATCATTTTTGTCTTATAAAAACAGGAATTTTTACAAAGTTTTACCGATTATATTATTCCCTTTGATCTTGGGTAGTTGGCAGGAGGAGGAATATAATTACTATTTTATAAATAATTAAACTGAGAAGAACAGAGGGCAAAGTAGTGGGGGGAGAGGCTGACTGAGAACTTAACCACGTGCCCTGGCTCTGTTAGGCATTTGATGGGCATGGTTTAATTTAGGTTTTACAACTATTCTCAAAACAACATAAGCACAGTTATTCCCTAGTTTATTATGCAGAACCTGGTATAGAGAAAGATTAGAGAGGCCTTACTCATGATTGCCAGGAGGAAGGTGGGAGAACTAAAATCCAATCTGTGTGTGTGTGTGTGTGTGTGTGTGTGTGTGTGTGTGTGTGTATGTGTTACTAAGAATGGAACCAGGGCCTCATGCAAGCCAGGCAAGCACTAACCAGTGGACTACACTCCCAGCCCCCAATCCTAGCGTGTCTGGCTCTACATTCTGTGTTTTTCCCACACAGCAATTGTCCTACAGTATACCCAAGAGAATCTCTATACGCATGCACAGGGAGCCCTATGCAACAGCATCAGTTTGTGATAGTAAAAACAAGTGGTACCACCCCTCCTGTCCATCAGGGGGAGAAAGAATAAATAAACCGTTAACACTGACACACTATCTGGTCTTGAACGTGAATGAATTAGACGTAGACGTACCGCCTGCTATGGGGAGAGAAACAAAGTGTGAATGAAAAAATAGCTGACAAAGAATATATTGCTAGAGCTCTGTTTTACATCAAGGGATAAAAATGGAAGAAATGACCACCGTGCACTGTCCAAGGGTACACGTGCCATAGAAGTTCCAGAGATTCTAAGCACCAGATCCGAAACTGTGGCTGAGGGCCTGAGATGACACGGTAGGAGAGTGACCCGGAGGCCTCAGTAGTTCCCATGGTTTTCTGAAGCTGGGTGGGTGTTTGCAATATTATTTTATGCATTTCTTTGGTATTAGAAATCTAACCCAGGGGCATTCTACATCTGAGCGACACCCCCAGATCTTTTGTTTTTATTATTATTTTTTTAAATTTTGAAACAGGGTCTTGTTAAATTACTGAGGGTCTTGCTAGGTTGCTGAGAGTCTCGCTAAGTTGCTGAGGCTGGCCTTGAACCTGTGTTCCTCCTGTCTCAGCTTCCCAAGTACTGGGGTTACAGGCATGCACCACTGTGCCCAACTTATTTTATGCTTTTTTTCTAGTGGAAATATTTAATTTATAAAAAGTGGCGCCTTGCCTGAGATCTCCCGGCTGGCTGAGGATGGGGCTGGACAAGTAAGTACCCGTGGCTATCTAGTGCTCCTTCTCCTACGGCAGGCTGTCCCCAGACAGGTAAGGATCTCTACCCTGCAGCTCAGGAGGAGGTGAGGTGCAGGCAGCACCCCGCGGGTCACAGTGCCTATCCCCGCTTTGGAGACTGTTGGGTCTACCCTCCGAAGGCGGCCGACTGTCAACTTCACGCAGAATGGCCATGGATATCTTTGGCTGCGGTGACAGGCAGGTGTTTGGCCCGAGACTCCTTCTTCTGTTCCTTCCATCCCAGCATCTCCAAGCTCCGGTACTTCCTAGAGTCTTGCTCCGGCCGGAGGAGGAAGCCCGACAGCTGAAAGGATTCGTCGCCTTCTCTCCTGTCCCTTGCTTCATCGGTGACCTGGGATGAAGCAGCAGGCTGGGAGCTGGTGGAATTGGGAGCCGCTACGTTGGCTCCAGGCCCTTTTCTTGCTTGGCTTTGCGCTGTCAATGAAGCAGCAACTTTTATTTTTCCAGGTAGGTGGGGGATTTCTGTGACTGTCTCATGGTTTGCAACAAGCCAGCCTGCCAGATATTGCTCCCTTTGGCAGGGCAGGATAATTTACAAAAAGCCACGCCATCGGCCGCCTCCCTTCCCCATCCTACTTGCTCTTCATGTGCAAAATAAGGTCCTGCTGCATCCTCTGGTCTCCGACCAGCCACCCACCATCTCTGCAGAAAGCAATCCCTTAGAAACCGCCCAGCTGTCAGCCGGGCGTGGTGGCGCACCCTTGTAATCCCAGTACTTGGGAGGCTGAGACCAGAGGATCTGGGTTCGCAGCCACCCTCAGCTACTTAGTGAGGCCCTCCGCAACTTAGTGAGACCTTGTTTCAAAATAAAGAACAAAAAAATAGGACTGGGGTGTAGCTTGGAGGTAGAATGCCCCTGGGTTCAATCCCTGGTACTGCCAAAAAAAAAAAAATGCCAGTCACCAACTTGGAGCCAACGCTCAGCCCAGCCTGGGCATGTGGTCCATGCTGGGCCTCAGCAAACCATCTGTCCACTCTCCCCCCTTGGACACCAGATGCTTGGGAGTAAAGCCACCGTACACCCCACTCTCAGGTAACCTGCTCTCTTCCTCTGGGCCCTGTGTGGCAGAAAGGGTGACCAACTGTCCCAATTTGTCTGGGAATGTCCCAGTGTTAGTACCGAACTTCCTATGTCCTGGGAAGCCCCTCAGTCCTCAAAGGACCGGCCGTGTGATTCACAGAGTCCTGTGCAGAACGGAAGTGCAGCCCCTCGTTCAAACGAAGTAAGAATGTCAGTCAGACCAAATGCGGGGCCCTGCCGAGCTGGGTGGGTGCAGGAGCTACATGCTCATGAAGCCAGCGCTGACCCCAGGCAACCCGGCGTGGTTGATCACTCTGCTCCCAATACAGAGATCCAGAAAAGAAAGTCGAGTGTCGCATCCACAAGGTCGATAGATCCTCAGAGCAACACATGCTACCGGAGACAACAACCCCCATGCACCTGCCTTCTACCCGGCCTCCCTGCACCCCGGAGCTTCCTCTCCTCCTCTCCTCTCCTCCTCTCTCCTCTCCCCTCTCCTCCTCTCTCATCTCCTCCTCTCTCCTCTCC
>PVJS01013201.1:0-42486 GCA_004027185.1 Glis glis | reverse complement strand
GGCCAAATTATGGAACCAACCTAGATGTCCATCAACAGATGAATGGATCACAAAGTTATGGGAAATACACACAATGGAATTCTACTCAGCAATAAAGAAGAACAAAATAACAGCATTTGCAAGAAAATGGAAAGATCTGGAGAGCATTATGTTAAGCGAGATTAGTCAATCACACAAAATGAAGGGTCATATGTTTTCACTAATATCTGCAATATAGGGAGTAGTGGGGACACAAAGGGGTCTCCAATGACAATGGAGAACCCTCAGAGGTGCAAGGGAAGGGGTACAAGGGAAGGGGAAGGGTAAGAAAGTAGTGAATCCATGGAATTACCGTCATAAACAATGTGTATATGTGAGATTATACCAACATCATCCTCAGTGCTACATGTGGGGGGGAGGCGGGGGGGAAGCGGGGGGGAGGGACACCAAGAGCTGTGTGCATCTATGTTAACATCAAACTGATACTCATTGTGATGTGAGACTACAATGCACCAATAAAAACATAAAAAAAGATTATTGAAATATGGAATAAATATATATTCACAATAAAATAATTGCAAATAATACCCATTTAAGTTGACTTAAAGTATCAGTTAAAAATAAATATATATATAGGAAAAATAATACTGTTTGAAGTATCTCAAGTCCAGCTACATTTTGGAATATTTCTTTTAATGGTTTAAAGAGATCAATCTTTATTTCTTAATGTTTCATCTCAGTATCTAAAAATGTATATGGGTTAACTCACTACTGAATGCTACCATAATTTTAAATAAAATAGTTAAAAACAAAATATGAGAAATTAAATATATATTTTTGTATGTGTTATTATTATAAACACAATTTGTTGGAGGTACAATTGGTATTTGTGATTTTATTAGTTTCATTTTTAAGAACACAATTAAGAATTGTGAAACTTAATTGAAAACATTTAGGGATTATTGGTCAAAAATCCATGATTGACAATCTCTATCTTCTTAGTTACTGATAATAAAAGATACAGAATGGGGAATTTGAGTTCAATACAGTCTTAAACAAAAAAAAAATAATGTTTCAGGGTTCAGTGCTATGGATTTGGAGGACAATAATACAGTTCGCTGAAGGATTTTTTTTGTCCTCACTATCCATCCTTGCAGTGGTGCTAGGGTAAATACACTCTCAATATAATACAAATGTCAACTAATATGAGGACTGTGGGTTGAGTCTAAATAAAGCTTCTTCATATATATGAAACCATATATAATATATATGACTTTTGGAGATCAAAGAAGACTGTATGTAAAGGACACAATATGAAATAAGCTCAGAAGAATAAATAAGACCGTGGGAAGTACAGCTCATTTTGTGAAAGGAATATGAAAACAATCATCACTAAGGACATGTTCATGTGAATGCTTCAGTGCAAAGAGAAATAGGTTATATGATGGATGAAGGTAATCTCCCTTACTATTGAAAACCTTTAAGGCTGAAATGAAAAACCTATGCATAGTTTGAAGTGAAATAGCTACTGAATCAGGCTAGTAATTAAAAATAGCTAACCATAATTTAGATGAGATAGGACAAGTATAGAAATAATTTTTAGGCTCATGATGAAAGTGAGGTCAGAAATAAGGAATCTGAATGTTCAAAAAAGCAAAGATCATAAAATGTTTTGCCAAGAATGGAATTCAAACCCAAGTAAGCAAACATCCACTAAAAAAGTACACTTTTTTAGTCAGTAATAATTTATTGCATATATACAATTTTTGCTAGATATACTGCTAAGTAGTTTGTGTGCATTGCATTATTTAATATCCACAAATCCATAGGGTACATCTTTTTCTGATTTTATGCAAGAAGGCAAGTGAGGTTCATGGAGGCTAAATTATGTCCCATAGTGCACATAATTAGTGAAATTATAGATTCTAAATATGAAGCCAAATCTGTCTGAACCAAAATCCACACATTTTCCACTAGACTGCATGCTGAGCATGGAGGAAGACAGGGTCTGAACATTAGTGGGCTTTGAGTTATAATAAAAACAAGGCCAATCTTAGTATTAAGGCTTTTCAGAAGTAGATTACCCTCACCAAGGTTTTGAGTTATCTAAAAAAAAAAAGGAAGAATGAAAAAAGGAAAATCAGATGAATGTAACCTGAGATTTAAGATACTCTAGCTTAGCCTCATGCCCAAAGTGAATGTAGATGCTTTCAAAATGAAGATAACATTGTCTCTTCAATTATTCATATACCATGACTGATGCACATTAAAAAGTAACCAGGTAGAAGAAATGTGCTTCTGTATAGATGTACTTTTTCTATTCCTCCTGTAAGTGCAACTGAAACCCCTGAACATTATATATAAAACAAAACTTAGCAGTCTGTAATCCAGGGAGAAAAAGGGCAAGCCAGCAAGGGACCTTGGAACTCAAGCAATTACACATTAATTAGTTACCTGGGATCACTTTTTGTCCCAGTATCCCATACTTGGTGCTTGAGAAGTCAGTAATCCACAATCCCTAGGGGGGGCACACTGAAAACCAAAGACAAAACTATGAAACAAACAACAAAACATCTAAAGCCTGCTTCCTCTCATCACACAACCAGGAAAGGGTGAGTTTCGGCAAGGCAGAAATCTTTTAGACAATGAACATTCTACATCAGCAGAGTAGCATAAAAGAAACCACATCTCACCTTCAACAGTGTCAGCCAAGGTTGAGTGGGAAGCCTAGATGTCCAGTTGTATCAGACTGTCATAAAATATCCCAAGCTCCTGCCCCTGGGTTTGCATCAGAAAAGTCTATAGAGGCAGCTGGGACTTTCAAGTCCAAACTTGTCAAAGAGGACCACCTCGCATCTTAGAGAAGACATGGTCAGAGCCTGGATTCCCACCAACACCTGGCTGTAATGGATTGTTTCCTCCTGCCTGCTGGGTGGGTGCCCGGAGAGGTCTAGTGGAGAGTCAGGACTGTAACCATTGCCTAACGGTGATGAGGGTCATTCGTGCAAACTCTGTAAATCGACCAAAGGCACAAAACAAACTCATTTAAAAATAAACAATAAGCCCCGAACTTGAGGAATAATAATGGATTTCTCCAGCATTTTAATTAGGATACCTTGACTCTACCTTACACTGTAATCCCACTCTATGATCTCAGGAGTTCTTCCAGGGTAGAGTAAGCCTTGGAAACCAACAGCTTCAGTGCCACAGGAGAAGGATTGTGTATGGAGATGCGTAGTGGGAGAAATAAAAAGCTCAGGTGCTTGTTGGAAATTATGGATTTCTAAGTAGCAAATTACTGGCCAAATTAACAGCACAGCTAGGGAAATTAAAGATGAGAAGACTAGCAATAAATTTAAATGGTGATTCGGGATTGAGATAGACATAGTGGACCTGGGGAAGATCTAACATATCCCTGGTGGTTTGGGTAGTTGAGTGAATACGCAAGGCGGGTGCTCAGGAGAGACTGGAAACATCCAAAGCTATCAACCTGCATCTTGCTGGTGGTGAGGCTTTACATGTGACCTGAGGCAGCTTGTGAAGGCTGACAGAAAAGAAAGCCGAGACAGGTTTTTCATTCCTCAAACACTATATATATCTATTTGCAAAGGGTGGAAGGATTACTTGCTGAAAGTATAGAAAGAAAGAGGAAGGAAGGAAGGAAGGAAGGAAGGAAGGAAGGAAGGAAGGAAAGAAAAAGGGAAGTAAAATTTCTATAGGGGACATTTCTGTAAAAAAGATTTCAAAAGAAGTTCCTTAATAAGAAAATTTGTTTAAAGTCTATGTTATTTTAAAGAACATATATACATATATTTTCTCTCCTAGAAAGGTGATCACGCCTGATAGCTGTATCTGAATACATGGAAACACTAAACAGGAGGCAGGCATTTATTCCGGCAGATCAATTTCTGTGTTTCCATGATGCTAGGTAATATGGGCAATCTATGGATCTATCTACCATCACTGTTAGATGTGGTTTGAACTTGAGCAAATTTAATATCATTGAAACTGAAGTTTCTTCAGTCTGGTTTCTTGTTCCTTATTTCACACATTATCTCACGCACAATGTAAATAAAATCACATATCTCTGCTACTTCTAACTCTGAAGTGGATTCCTTCTGCCATTGAATAAAAATCTAAATAGTTCATGTGGCTTTCAAGGTTATCCTTTATCTTAGCCTTTCTCTTTGAATTCATGGCTCATACATTCCTGCTTATTTTGGGGATTGTGCACAATGTAGCTTTTAGTCCACTAAATATATCAAGCTCTTTTCTACCTCAAAATCTTTGTATTTGCTATGACCCCTGTCTAGAATACTATTTTCTTGTTCCTAATTCCTTCCCTTCATCCATATGTAAGAATTCTTGCCTCCCCATTTCAGACATTTTCATGACTACTCAAATTAAATTATTCCTGTCCCAATAATTCCTCTGATTGCCCTACATTTTTTTACAACACAAAACACTATTTGACATCAGATTACTTGTTTACTGAACTCACTTCTTGTTCCTAATACTAGGCAATGACCTTGAAACTGTGAACTTTGTGTACTTCAAGGTTGTATCCCTGATATAACCTGATATGTAGATATAATTTGCCTGATATGTAGAAAAAGAAACTCAACTATTATTAGTTAAATTGTGAATTTGTAAACTAGGGATAAATTATCTTTATAGTGTTGTTCTTTAAAAGATAATTAATGGAGAAAGTTCACTTAAAGCTATTAGCAGAGTGCTTGATACATAGCAATCAATCAATATTGTTTTTGGTTCCACTATTTTCTTCGCGATAATTAAAAGTTTAAAAGAAAATTTCACGCTGAGTTGGATGGCTCCTTTGAATGTTTTAGTTGTGTTAATATTTTAGGTAATGTACTCCATGGAATAAGAATCAAAATTGAGATGACACAATATGTGGAATGACAGCTATTCTGAAATATTTAACACATACAGCTTACCTAGTTGCCAGTATTGGATCTAAAACACGTACATGCTTTAGAAAGTCAAGATATTTTGTCATCAAATTTTGAAATGAAAGGACAATTTCTCATTATTTTCAGACCTTTGTTACACAGTGTTTTCTTTTTTTTTTTTTTTTTGCGGTACCGGGGATTGAACCCAGGGGCTTTCTACCTCCGCGCTACACCCCCGGCCCTATTTTTTATACTTTATTTTGAAACCGGGTCTCACGAAGTTGCGGAGTCTAAGTAGAGAGAGAGAGAGAGAGAGCTGAGGCTGGCTGCGAACCAGGATCCTCTGGTCTCCGCCTCCCAAAGTACTGGGATCACAAGTGTGCGCCACCACGCCCGGCACACAGTGTTTTCTTTATCAGCCTGGATATCTCCCACGCTGACACACAGATCTGATACCATTCTCCACAAATGCAAACTTTATAGCTTCTCCTTCCAGGAATGACTATTTGCTTTCTCCCATGGTTCTGGATGTATTAGCCAAAGAAATGTCTATGCAGTTCCAAATCGGTCATGTAGACAATCATATTTTACATAGTATGAGGGAACTGGAAGTGATCTGTGATCATGTCGTGGAAGGATATTGCAAAGGTGGTAAGAGCATAACACGAAGTAGTTTGCTATATTAGAATCAATAGACTAAACGGAGCCATAAATCTATATGAACTGTGCCATAATTTGGATCTTGAATATCTTCCAAATTTCCATATGTTGAAGGCTTGGTCCCCAGCCCATGGAGTCTTTGGGAGATCCGGGAACCTTTAGGTGGTAGGAACTAGTAGAAAGAAACTAGGTCACTGGGGTGTGGACTTGAAGGAGATGTTGGCACCATGGCTCCTTCTCTTGCTCTCTTTTTGCTTCCCAACTATTATGAAATAAACAGCCTCCTGCACCATGTGCTTCTACCTGGATGCCTCACCGCTGGCTCAAAGGCAATGGGGCCAAACAACCATGGACTTAAATCTCTGAAGCCAAACCCATTGGAAAGCTGAGTAACACAAAAAGTTACAATAAAGTAAAGATAATTTATTATTGAAGAAATAGTGTTTTAAGCCAGGCGTGGTGGCGCACACTTGTAATCCCAGTACTTGGGAGGCAGAGACCAGAGGATCTGGGTTCGTGGCCAGCCTCAGCTACTTAGTGAGGCCCTCCGCAACTTTGTGAGACCCGGTTTCAAAATAAAGTATAAAAAATAGGGCAGGGGGTGTAGCTTGGAGGTAAAACGCCCCTGGGTTCAATCCCCAGTACTACAATAAATAAAAATAAAATAAAAAAAGAAATAGTGTTTTAATACATTTATTTTAGCATAACTGCAAAGTCTATAGTGTTTATAAAGTCTACAGTTGTGTACAATAATGCCCCAGGCTTTCACATTCACTCACTACTCAATCACCCAGAGCTACTTCTACTCTTTCTAGTCATACAAGTTCCCTTCAATAGTAAGTACTCTATACATGTACACTATTCTTATATCTTTTATATCATAATCTTACCATGCCTTTTATATTTATAAGATATGTTTAGATATACATATACCACTGTGTTCAATTGCTTACAATATTCATTACATACTAAAAGTTCTGTAGCTTAGGAGCAATAAGCTATACTATTTGCCCTCTGTATGTACTAGTCTATAATATCTAGGTTTGTGTGGGAACACTCTATGATGTTCACACAATGACAAAATCTCCTAAGTACTCATTTCTCAGAACATATTTCAGTCATTAAGCAAGGCATGACTGTACTTTACTTTTCTTTGGATAGTTTCTGATAAGAAGCTAATTGTAATTCTCATCCATTTTATTCCATAGTTAAAGTATTTTTATCATGTGGTTTTTTTCAATGTTTTCTTTTGTCCTTTATTTTCTGCAGTTGGAATATGATATCGTTCAGAATATATTTTGAGTATTTATCTGTGCTTCCTGGATCTGTAGTTTGGTATTTGCTACAAATTTTGAAATATTATTTGAAATTATTATTCAAATATTCCTTCTACCAATTTCCCTTTCTCTTCTACTCTGGTATCCTAACTATGTGTACTTATATCTTTTGACATTTTCCCGTGGTTTTTTAATATCCTGTTCTGCCTACCACATTCTCTTTTGTCATTTAATTTCAGTTTAGAAAGTCTTTACTGACATATTCTCATATTCACTGATTTTTTTTTCCCCCGTGGCCATTTCAAGTCTATCAATGAGCCCATCGAAAACAAATACTTTTTAAATTTCTGTGACAGCATTTTTTTATTTCTTGAGTTTCCTTTATTTTATTTTATATTTTTTGCTCTTTCCATTTGTCTGCTTATTTTGGCAATTTGTCCCGCTTGCTCTTTACTTTTCCATTGGAATTTGTGTATTAATCCTAGTAATTTTAATTCATCTGTAGGATAGTCCTGAACCATGTGTCACATCTGAGTCTAATTTGATGCTTCCTTTGTCTCCTCAAACCATATTGATTTATGCATTTTAACATGCCTTACTTGGTCTGTGCTCTGAACATTTCTTTCTCTTCATAATTCATATGTTGAAAACCTAATCCTCTAAATGATGGTATGAGGCCTTGTGAGACGTGATTAGGTAATGAGGACAGAACCTTAAACTGGGATTAACAGCCTTATAAAATAGGTCCATGGTCGCTCATTTGCCCCTTCCATCCTATCACGATGCAGCTAGGAGGTGTCATTTTGAACCAGAAAGTGGCCTTCACCAGATATGGAGCCCATTGGTGCTCTGAATGCCGGCCTCCAGAACTGTGATAATAATAAGTCCTTGTTGTTTATTAGCTTATACCAGTTTGTAGTATTTTGTTATAGAAACCCCAAAGAACTAAGAAACTTTATTGTTGTTGTTGGAAATTGGAAACAGAGGTTCAAATTTCTTTAGTGTCCTTTTTGTTTCTTCTGTTGTCTTGGGTCCCCGCCCTCCCCCCCAAAAGAAATCTTGTTTAAATGCAGCTTGAGCCCTGCAGTTCTTTTTAGCTATAAACCATGTTATTTTAATTACCCCCTACTGATGTGGTGTTAGGATGTGGGTGATGGGTACAAATACACATTTTTCTTTGCTTTTACTTCTCCTGCTCTTATTTAAGGCGATTTGCCTAGTGTGGCTAGTTATAAAATTGCCCATCTCCTAGGTGGGATAAGAGTGCAATGAAGTCTTTTTTCCTACAGAGTAAGTTTTTGTTTAGGATCTGAGTATTTTTTTTAATTTTTTTTTTTTTTGCGGTACCGGGGATTGAACCCAGGGGCTTTCTACCTCTGAGCTACATCCCCGGCCCTATTTTTTATACTTTATTTTGAAACCGGGTCTCACGAAGTTGCAGAGGCCTCACTAAGTAGTTGAGGCTGGCCACGAACCTGGATCCTCCAGTCTCCACCTTCCAAGTACTGAGGATCTGAGTATTTTTTTTTTTTATACTTTATTTTGAAACCGGGTCTCACGAAGTTGCGGAGGGCCTCACTAAGTAGAGAGAGAGAGAGAGAGAGACAGGGAAAGATAGAGAGAGAGAGAGAGAGAGAGAGCTGAGGCCAGCCGTGAACCCGGATCCTCTGGTCTCTGCCTCCCAAAGTACTGGGATTACAAGCGTGCACCACCACGCCCAGCTGGATCTGAGTATTTTTAAAAATAGTTGCTTTTTCCCTGCTCAGCTATAAATGCAGAAATTTCCTTATCTCTTTACTATTATAACCTATTGAGTTGTTGGGAGTAAAAGTCCTCCAATTGATACAAGCCACCCCAAGCTGAGGCCCAAGGAGTTTGATTACCTCCTGATAATCTGTACTCAGCCTCAACAATTCAACAAAGTTATAACTTCTGTTGACCTACCAGTGCGTGTGGTTCCAGTGGCCTGTGCTTTAGGTAAGCAGATCTTTAATGTGATCCTCTACAATCCCCTATCTCTCCTGGTTTTGTAGTACTGTTACTAGGTGGAAAATTTTAATATTATTCTGTAGCAGTTCAACCCTTGGTTCTTTGCATCGAAAGCATTCATGCAAATAAAGCACAAACTGGGAATACAGGAGTTTTATTTAGAGAAGTGATGGACCATTCTAAGGCCATGATAAAACGAGTGTGTGGGGGGCAGTTATGTTCCAGGGAAAAGCGTCTGGAAGTGGCCATGTTCGACTTCTGAGGCTCAAAAACAGTCTGGTACCCGGGCTTGGTGGCGCACGCTTGTAATCCTGGTGCCTGGGAGGCTGAGACAGGAGGATTGCAGGTTTGCGGCCAGCCTCAGCTACTTAGTGAGACCCTCCACAACTTAGTGAGACCCATTTCAAGTTTCAAAATAAAAAATAGGGGGCTGGGGCTGTAGCCTGAAGGTAGAATGCCCTTGGGTTCAATCCCTAATACCAGAAAAAAAAAAAAACAGTCTGGGGCAAAGATTATGCTGTAGAGAGAGGGCTTCTGGAGTGGGCCATTCCCAGGAATGGGAAAGCAGCCTGGGACAAAGAGGTTACACTCTAGAGAGGGCTTCAGAGCAAGTCTGTTCCTGGAATAGGAAAGGAGATGGAGTTTTCCACAGTAGGATTTATTTAGCCTGGAACCTTTCCCCCCAATGCATATGCATTTGGGAAGGTCACTATCTTTTTCCTGACACACCTTAGTAAATCTGCATTGTTTCTGCCCCCTTCCCACAGGGAGGGGGTCTAGGTGAGGCCCTACAGGTGGGCTTAGCCTGTATATGTGTGTGTGTGTGTGGGGGTTCTGGGGATTGAACACAGAAGCATTCTGCCTCTGAGGCTTCCCAGCCCATTTTTACATTTTTCTGTTTTGAAACAGAGTCTCAGTAGTTTGTTGAGAGGCTCACTAAGTTGCTGAGGCCAGCCTTGAACCTGTGATCCTCCTGTCTCATCCTTTAAAGTACAGGGATTATAGGCATGCACCACCATACCCAGCTATCCTAGTATCTCTGCTTCTGGCCCCTCCCAGCTGACCTGTCTGCTAATGTCTAACTAGTTACCTAACAGTGGTGATTTACTCTAAGAATCAAAAGTCCATGAAAGTCATTTATTTATTTATTTATTCCCATTTATTTAACTTTTTTTCCCTGCTGTAACAACAGGAACAGGAACCTGCAAAGGTCCTTTCACCTTGGAGCTGAAACCGGTACACCTACGTGGATTTTTTTCATTAAAAGTAACTCAATGCTTTGTCTTTCAACTTGTTTTTACTGTATGTGACTGTCCTAATTGTGTAAGCTGAGTTTAAAAAATCAAAATATAAGGGACAGAAAAGGAGTCTAAGAAGAATTTTTAAATGTAGGGAGAAAAAGAAGGAAGGGGAGGCTTGGGGACTGACCTTTATTTTATCAGATGCACTTGCTGGCTGAGATCCATTGAGAAGTTGTTTATCCTACTTTTCTAAGTAGGAGAATATCCGAGAAGATTCAAATGTGACAATATGTGAAAGAGAAAAAACAATGAGGGAGTGATCGCTCCAGGTATTTTAGTTGTATGGCATCCTAATATTGGGGATACAAGATTTGGAAATAACAAAAGAGTGCACTCTGCTGTGGCTTCCATTCTCACAGTGATTATCAGAAATACCGGGGAAGTAAATTGTAATTACATAGCATTTCGATTAGAGCTCATCAATATCAGGGTCAGAAAAGGGAAGGGGAAAATGATCACAGCAAAGTGATTATTATGCACAGTTTTTTCCACATGTAACATTCCCTGGAGATTAACAAAAATAGATAGCTCAATTTGCAGCTGATTTCCTGTAGAGCAAATGAGATGAGAGACAATGAAATTTGTGTTCTATTACTTTGACTTTAAATATATTCACAGGCTGGCATGACTTCATAAAATTTAAATAACATATTTAAAGTACTTTTTCATGTTAGCCTCTAAATAGAATCCAGTTTTGCTTTGTTATGTAAACATGAAGCCATGATTCAAAATAAAAATCAAGTGCAAATTTGTTATTCTTAAATGAAACATTTGTATAGAATATTTCCTCTTATTTTTTTGCTGATTGCATGTATATATAACTAGCAAGTGAAACCAAAATGAAAGTTTAGTAATATGAAACAGCTAATAGTATTAGTGTATGTCATATGACAAAATTTAGATTTTGTATTTGAGAGTTGAATGCCATTTTTATTCCCCAAGTTTCTAATCTTCAGAAAGGAAGACAATTTAGAAGGAATATGGATACATAATTGTGTTTGCCATTCAGGTAGGAAAAGTAGGAAAATGTCAGGGATATTTTTCTGCTTCTTATTAATTGCAAAGCCCTAGTTAAATGATACCTTAAGAACTCTAATGACAGATGACTTTGTCCTTTAAAAGCAGCAGATGGGAGGATATTAGTATAAATTCAAATTCTAACGTTAAATTAAAGGTATGAAGACACATTATTACCTTAAAAATTAAGTGTCAAAGAACATTTTAAAAATACTTTTTCATGTATTTTTTACTCTTGCCCTTCCTTTTCCCACTTTGACTGGCATCTTGCAATTTCTTCTGCACCCCAGCCCCTGGCAACCGCCGCACAACTCTATGTATCTGTAAGTTTAACTTTTCCAGATTCTATACATAAATGAGATAACACAGTCTTTCTTTGTCTGGCTTACTATATTTAACATAATGCCATCCATTCTAACCTTTCTATCTTATATGTTTATCCTTTGCTTTCATGAAATCTTCTATGAAATTCCAAGAATATCTTCAAAATATGTTTGCTATTAGATAAGTAAGGGTGTGATCCAGTTAAAGTTTGTTTCTAAAGAAAATACTTTCTCAACTTTGCATTGCTTGACTCTGAATTCATATTGCAGAATCAAAAATGCCAAATTCTATTATCCGATTTCACCTTGGCATTTTGAAGAAAATCAAACGAGAACAAATATTGCCTGCATATAGTTTATAATCAATAATCATTTTCAAAAGGAATATTTCCGAGATTGAGCTACAGCAAGGAAGGTAAAAGAGTACATATCTTTATATCTCTTCACACAAGATTTAACAGGATGCTGTTGAGGAAACAGAATCATTACAATAGGACATTTCATTTATTTATTTTTATACTTTCATTAGTGCATTAAAGTCTCACATCATAATGTAGTGAGTGACATACATGTACACAGCACTTGGTGAGTTTTACCCTGATCACTCCCCCATACAAGATATTGGGATTGGTATTGATATTCTCACATACGTACATAATGTCAGTGGAAGTGTTTCCTTCATTAATTTTGCTTCTACACTCCCCACCCCAACCCTCCCCAAGACTACCTCCCTAGCTCTACTGGGGTTTTTCCTCCATTATCTAAGGTCCCTTTTGTATCCTGATTACTCCTTAGCTTCTGTAGATGAGAGAAAACACATGACCCTTCGCTTTCTGTCACCAGCTAATCTCAATTAACAAAATATTCTCCAGGTCCATCTATTTTCCTGAAAATGACATAATTTTCTTTATTGCTGAATAGACTCCCATTGTGGGTATATCCCATAATTTTGTAATCCATTCATCTGTTGATGGACACCTGGATTGGTTCCATAATTTGGCTATTGTGAATTGTGCTTCTATAAACATGGATATGCATATATTACCATAATATTCTGATTTAGCTGGATCGTATGGTGGATCTATTCCCAGTTTTCTGAGGAATCTCCCCACTGATCTCCATAGTGGTTCTGCTAATTTGCAATCCTTCCAACAATGTAGAAGAGTTCCTATTTCCCCACATCCTTCCCAGCATTTAAGTACAACACAATGCACATTAATGAACCTTGTTAGAAAGGACAAAGATATTGCTGCTTTTCTATCTTTGTTAAGCTTTTCAATTTGAAAATATCTATTTAATTCTCAGGATTTAGACAAATTACTAAGTCACAGGACTTTGTTTACCCTTGAAAACCTAGTTAACAGTAAAAAAAATGGTAAGGAAGAAAGGGTGAAAAAATGTATGTTAGATATCTGTTTATGCTTCCAATGAAATTAAATAATTTGCTTAGCCTTGGAGAAATGTTGCATAGATTTAAGAGATTTGGATTCTATGCCCAATTGTACAACCATATTTAGGTCTGAACACTCACTTCTTTTACTGAAAATGATTAATAATATGAAATTAGTCACTGTCAGGAACTAACAGTATGATAAGTGTCCTCTTTAAATTAGCTCTTGGAAAGAAACATTAATGGGTTTCTATTGCTTCAGTTGAATTATTTTTTCTTTCAATTCTCTATGCAGGTGAAAGGTTTTGAAGACTAGACAATACATTCAGTCTGCGGGATGAAAATTGAATAGCTGGATAATTATACTTGTGAGAGTTAAATGAAGAGGTAAAACAAATTCTATAACTTTTATGTCTTTTCCATCAGGCAATGTTTCACTACTGTTCACAGCCTATAACATTCTGTCATCTGTATATTTTCTTATTGTGCTTCCTTCCAGAAATGTCATACTATTGTGGAGGTACTAACAATTTCTTAAAATGTCCAATTAAAAATATCCATAGGAGCTGAGTGTGGTGGTGTACGTTTGTAATCCAGGGAGGGTGAGATGGGAGGATTGCAGGTTTAAGGCCAGCCTCAGTCCATCAATTTAGTGAGATGCTGTTTCAAAATAAAAAATAAAAATAGATCCAGGGGTGTAGTTCAGGAATAGAATGCCCCTGGGTTCAATAAACAGTATCTCACACACACACACACACACACACACACACACACATCCTTAATGGATTAATACTTGACTCTAAGAATAATATATGCACTATAGATAGCTGAAGTATATCATCTTTGTATAATTGTATCACAGTGTAAATTGAACAAAGTCTTAGAATACAGAGATAGTGTATAGCAGAACCTAGATTTGAATGTAAATAGATGGAACTGTGGCTAATGCAATGCTACACAATTTTGAACTGCAATTTTGATTTTGAAGAATAGTAAATGGAAATAATAATTTTCTATTTCCATAGTAAATGGAAATAATAAATTTAATTCTTTGATTTAACTGGAGGAAAACCAGAGCTGCACATTGCTTCATGTACTACATCTTTTCAGACATTATTTGCTCTTCATTTCACACTAATGTTGAATGGTATTACCTCACAGGAGAAAGTACAAAATATGCTCCTGACTTATTTCTTTTGGAAGCTCTCAACTTCCAAAGATATCTTGAATTAATTCATGAACCTGATTACTACCCATGGTATACACATTCTATAGACTTCCTCTTGATTTCCATAGGAATCCTCACTCCCATAAGATTAGTGTTATTTAAAAAAAGACACCTTTTACTGATAGGGGCACACATGAAGAAGGAGGGAGGTGAGAAGGACTTTTGTTTATTATTTGTATAATGGAATTTATCTCATGGATCTATTAAAATAACCTTGAACATGTCTTATTTGCATTTTGCAAATGATACAATTGAGAAGTTCAGACATATTCTATACATTTTAGGCAAAAAAAACATTAATTAAAATACAGTTCTGTAAGACTGAAAATCTCTCATATTTCTCCTGAGTATGCTGCTTTTACGTTTTATTTTTATTTATTTATTTTTTTGGTACTGGGGATTGAACCCAGGAACATTCTACCTCTGAGCTACGCCTTCAGTCCTTTTTTATTTTTTATTTGGAAACAGGGTCTCATTAATTTGCTGAGACTGACCTTGAACCTGTGATCCTCCTATCTCAGCCTCCCCAGTAATAGGATTACAGGCAAGCACCGCCGCACCTGGCTGTGCTGCCTTTATTTTAAAACAGGTATCTACCTCTATAAACTCTACCTTACAAAACTAATTTGAAATTCTAGCTCATTTCCACAATCATTTTTATGACATAGAAATGACTTAATAAGTTACTAATTGACTTGGCTATTTTTATAATACAAATGTTGCACATTAATCTAAGATATATTTTGTCTCTTTTTTAATGTACCTTTTTTGGTGCATTGTAAGTATACATCTTTATGAGGTTCAGTGTGATTCAAACAAACATACACACAACACTTGTGTTTCCCTTCAGATCGCATCCCATTCCTCTGCCCTCCCTGTACATGTCAGTGCAATTGGAAGTAAAACCTTCCTGTATGAACAAAGCATTCCTTGAACTGTTTCCTTTTAAGAATTTGAGTTGAGAATTACAACACAGATTCAGCTTGAAAGTGAAGAGTTTTCCTAATCCTTTTTTAGTTATTGAAATGTCTTTTATAATAATTCTTATAAAATTGTTTCCTTCAGACCAGATTAATTCCTCTGAGGTATTTTTCAATAATTATAAAGGGAGCTAAAGCTATCGAAAGGTATATGAATGTGTCAGTAATCCTAGAATCTCATCTTCAGCCAACTGAAATCAACAGCATAAATTGAAAGCCAATCTAGTAGGGGCCAAGGAACTTCCCACAATCTTAATTACTCTATGAACTAATAGCCAAATGGGTTTCAATTTTTTTTATGAAATAGAACATTATACTCTCCACAATAAATTTTATCTCCCTCTATTTTGTGGTAGTTTGACTATTTCTTCAAAATATTTACTAAACTATTTTTAAGCAACTTCCAGACTATTTTAAAGCAACTCCTTCATAATGTAAACCATCCTTCCCTTATAATGACTTCAGGCTTGTCTATGTGACTTGCTATGCCCATTGGGATGTGCATTTAAGAGCCATCATATAGTTTTAAAATATACAAGTCCCAGGTAGAAGTTGGTTCTTTAATTGTGATTCTGTAGTAAAGATGACATGGAGCTTCTGCCAAACAACAAAAGTATGTGTAACAAAATAAACCTTTGTCATTATAAAATCACTAAAATTTGCTATTGCTTTTCTTTTCCTTCCTTCCTTCCTTCCTTCCTTCCTTCCTTCCTTCCTTCCTTCCTTCCTTCCTTCTTCTCTCTCTGTCTCTCTGTCTCTCTCTCTCTCTTTCTCTCTCTCTCTTTCTTTCTCTTTCTTTCTTGTGGTACTGAGGATTGAACCCAGTGACAGTCTGCCCCTGAGCTATACCTTCAATCTGGAAACAGCATCTTGCTAAATTGCTGAGAGCCTCACTAAATTGTTGAGCCTGGCTTGTAACCTATGATCCTCCTGTCTCAGCCTCCCTAGTACTGGGATTAGAGGCCTGCACCACCGCACTCAGCTTGCTGTTGCTTTTTAATTATAACATAACTTACCCTAAGCTGATTCATAAGACATTCAGTTTATTTTATTTGACAGTAATTATTTGCATTGTTTTGACCCAGTTTAGTGACATACAGTAAAATCGCAGTGTCATCAATTGGAAAGAAAAGCAAGATTTACCCATTTGATTTAGGTAATAAAAATACAGATACCTGAAAGCTGAAATGCACTTGCAGATTTGATGGGAAATTCAGTTATACATAACTTCTTATTTTAGGTTGTTGGGGCACACCACAAGAAAGAATTGACCACAAACAATATATTTACCAATGCGTCACCGAATCTTGGAGAACTTGTAGCACTCCTTGATTTATGGTACCAGTCTAATTTCACAGAGCTCTATCAGCATACTCAGTTTGACACTTCTGAGCTGCAACTACAGCAATTCATTTATAACATTCCCTAAACAACTTTCAACTTCACCAACAGATTGTGTTCGGCTGAGGCCGTTTGTGATCTAAAATAGGGAGAATCTTAATGTAAGTTTATAATGAAATGTCTGACAAGACTCTAACATGGGAGTCTCCTAATGATTTTGTAATGTTTTGACAGTCTTGAAAATATGTTTTTTAAAAAAGCTAGCAAATGCAAGTTTTCCCTAAGCAAAATATCCCATCTGTTCAAAAAATAATGTTACAAAATACCAAAAGCACTAACCACAGTGCAAGAATAAGCAGTTGTGTGATTTAATTTCTTTAAATAAATGATCCTTTTTGACGAGATAAATAATAATTGTAGAAACCTTTAAAATCTTGAGTTTATAATGCAACCACCTGGTAACCTTTAAAGGTAACTGACTAAGGGAATTGTCAAAGATCCCTCAACTGTGGCAAAATGTGTCCAGAATGCTCCTATTAGAGGAGCTAAAAGGGATATTTAAAGCCTTATTAGTTTAAAGCACAAAGAAAAAAAGCAAGTCTTCTATGAAATGGAGTACTGAATGTGCTCCCTTTAGACAGCTATTATGAACATTCATCATTTATCGCTTCAGTTGAGGGAATTTTGACAATTCCCTTTATAAGTCACCTTTAAAGCTACTCCGCCAAGCTGATGAAGGCGAAATATTGATTTGAGTTGTCCACACGTTAGCTCAGATGATTACAAGTCAGCGTGGGTTCTCTGTTCTATTTTGAGCTTTCTATCTGTGTAACCTCAAGAAGGTTACAATTAACACTTTCCTTTTGTACGTATTACAGAGCTATTTTTTTAGTTTTAAAGTTATTTTACATACTTTATATTATACTTATATTCTTTTCAACTTCCCCATTTCAAAAAACATTGTGAAACTTAGGTCCTGAGAGATAAAATAACATATGTGATTTAAGTAACTGACAATGTGTAGAGTGAAAAGTATGAATGTCTTCCTTTCTTCCTGCTTTTCATTCTGTTTATTTCTTTCTTTCTATAGAAATGACTTTTTTTCTTATAGTCTTGCTTTAAAATGCTAGCAAATAAAAGTGTGCCTATTAGTATGAAGTATAATACAGTAGATTAATAAGTGTTTATTTTAACTTAAAATTCTCTCTTTATTTTTACTAATTTAGAAAAATTTAAGTGTACTTTTCTTTAGATGAGACATAATTATGAAATTTAAAATAAATATTTCTCATTTTTTAACCTTTATTTTAGCCAACATATGTCACAGTATTAAATTTTCCTTATTTCACATGCTCAGAACAATCGCCTATAATTCCCACATCCTTTCTGACCATGTTAACAATTTTACCTTGAGAAACCTAGGTTGAAACAAATACCACACTACTTTTGGCGAGCATGCATTGGTAGTTTTTGACTGCTGATTCAGTTATAATATATCCAAACTGAAGTTAACATGGAGGTAATGCATCTTAAGTTACAGGGTTTCTCACTTATTAAGGCCAATTCTGAATTAATAGCCATTGTAATACCTAATTTTATAATTGTGCATTAATTTTGTTCTCCAAGAGGTCCTCTAGACTATGGTATTTCTGGGTCCAAAATATTTAGATATGCCCTGAGTTACCTGCTTTTAAATTGAAAATCATTTCCAATAAATTTAAAACTTGTGTCCTCTTTACTCTTAAAATTATGATTAGTATTTAGACAGGTATATTCAATTGTGAGCAGAAAAAATGTTGATCACATTATTACAATCTGAACCAGGTCACTTTCAAGACACAGTATAAACCAGGACCATCTCTCACAGACAAACTGGAATATATCATCTCTTGAAATACACTAGAATGTTGATTTTATATAGCTGTAGACATTTCTTAATTTCATAAGTTTCTTTGTAGTTAGTCATAAGCAATATAAGTAGAGGCAATAACATAGAAATTCAGCATTTGGTTGTATAAACTAAGGAAGAGAAAGTGCAGGAGGATCTACCAGTGGTTTTCAAGTATTTGAAGGTTGCATGAACTAAAGGTCTGTCCTGGGTCTGTCATGATTATTAAAGTACAACTAGTAAGTACAAGTTAAGAATTAAATTTGGGTTTAATATAAGAAAAACTGCCCTACCCCATCCTTTTTCAGGAGTAAAACTACTCAAGAGCATAAAAATAGACCTTGTGAAACCATATGTGCTTTGTCACAGGGAACATTTAACAGGAATAGGATGGCATATTAAAAGATAAAAGGTAAGGAGAGATCTGAATTTGCTGGGAAGGGACTTATGAATTCTGAGATTTGAGACAGACTGTACAGTGGTTAATAGCTTTATCTCCATAGTCAAACGCACTGGATTTAGATTTTACCTTTTCCCTATAAAGTCTAGAATTTCTGAAAGGACAAATAAAAGAATGCCTAGATAATTCTTTGATTTTATTTGTATTATTGATAACATTATTTCAAAAGGTTAAAATTAACATTTTGTTATTTAGAGCTAATTAGCTCACAAGAGTAGAGACATTTAGGTACCCTGAAGGTTATCATATTTTTATTTGACAAGCAAAATCTTGGAAGGTGCATCTCTTAATTTGTCTTGAGCTACAACACACACACACACACACACACACACACACACACACAAAGACACACACAACAGCTGGTTTAAGAAAATAAGGAAATGTCTCATCTCACATGCAAAAGAAATTTAAAACAAAGGCTCATGAGTAATTAGCTGATCTTGAATTTTGTATGCTTCCACAAAGTCTTCTACTACCCCCAGCCCTTTTAATTTTTTTTTTAAATTTTGAGATGAGGTCTCTAAGTTGTCCAAGCTGGCCTTGAACCTCTTCTTGCCTCAACCTCCTAAGTCCTAGAATTACTGGCTTGAGCCACAGTGCCAGGCTAAGGAGCAAGACTGATGGCACCTATCAAATGTCTGTCAAAGATATTATGGGTATAAAAGACCCCTTGCTATTTGTACTATTCTGAATATAAAATTTAAAACAAAACTGTCAGATAATAGCACACGTGTTTTCACACAAGAAAACTATTTAAACAGTGACTTTTATCAGTGCATATTTAAACATGCATTGGTATGCTTATGCATAAAGAGGAATGTAAAATAGCAAACTTGAGACTTTTTACTTCTTCAGAAATAAAGCACCATCATTGTGAGTGTGTTGGCTTACTTATTTTTATAATTATTTATACTTGCAAAATATTCCAAAGCTGCATAAAAGCATGAAAACAAATAGATCCACTTGAGTATACAAAGTTAGAAAAGGTAAGACTGATGCAATTTACCATCCAGCTAAAATAGATAGAATGTAAATAATCACATTATTACCACTGCAACTTGAGAGCTAACTGTGTAGTATTTCTCATTTGCATCCTAAGTTCTCACTCTTCAATTATGCATGAGCTTCTTTTGAATAAAACTCGGTATCTCAATAATTATGTTTGTTAAATATATATGCATATATGTAATTATTCTATACAATGGTAAATACATTATTTAAATATTTTTATAAATTTCCAAGTTGATTATTATATATTTTTATAATAGACTTAGAATTTAAACACTTTTAAAAAGCAGTAATTATGCACATAAACAAGTTTCTTTGGAATTTATATACAATATGTTTTCTGAATAATTTTTACTTTGTTTTAATCCCTTTGAGAATGGAATCATGATAAGCTCTTAGTGTCCCATTCACTAACAAGGAAGATACATTTTAAATATTGTTAATTTTTTTCTTTATTTACTCTTCACATGCTGTTTCTCATTATTGCTTTATTATTTTGTAGCATTTCACTGATATGTGCAAAAAGTAAAAAAAAAAAAAATCTTCCCCTCCTAGCTTTACTAATGATGTTCCACAGGAGGCTCGTTGTTAGAGATCAAACTTGCATCCTTCCACGACTCGTCTCTGTTATTGATCCTGTGTGTCCCTGTTGTAGTTAGCAAGGCCCTAAGGCACCTAATTTGATTTCTAGCTTCACTTTTTTTTTTCTGCTTGAATTAAATTGAGAGTATCTTTTAAAATTCAAATAAGTTAATTAATTTATTAGTAATTAAATTATTTGGAAAGACAGGAGATTTTTAATTCATAAATATTTCAGGGAGAGTGAGACAGCTCTGTTGAATTCTTAAAGTGATGTATTCATAAGCTATGTATATTAAAGAGTAGGAGGAGGAGAAACATTCTTGGTAGTCTCTAGTGATTTGATTGTTATTGGAGGTTGAGGGGGAACTTTAACAGAAATATAAGATGGCCACATATAAATGTATCACTTTGAATTTCACTATGTTGTATAATTATAATGTACCAATAAAATTATAAAAAAGAAATAAGAGATGCCTTTATTCCTACATCTATTTAGTGGTTTTCCCAAAATAGTCATTTGGGGGAACCAAAATAAGTAAGGAAAAAGAAAAAAAAATGATATTTTCTATTTTATAATATTTTGATTCATTTTGTTTATTTGTTTGGTTTGAAACGTAAGGACTCATACATACGATTGAAAGAAACATGTCATGCCTCAGAATTTTAGAATAATTAGGAGTTCTGAACCAGTAGGATTTTTAGACATTTAGCTATTGAATTACTTCATATGTAAAGTGAGAAAAATAATGAATGTCCAAGAATTTCTTATATCTAAGGATCATCGAAATAAGGGAGCGGATCAAAATAACTCTTATGTCTGAGTTTCCCTTTCATTTTTAGTCGATTCTTCCCATTTCTCAATTAAATGCTATCTAATCAATTGCCACTATTCTGTCCTTGTCAACATTAAGAGAAACAAATATTTACAGCCCACTCTGAGATGTTTTTTTTAGTTCTTCCTCTAAAACATGACTTAACTGTACTCACAGTCTCACAGTAACTAATAGCAGGTTTCTTTTAAATAGCAAAATGGACAGAAGGTTTTAAAATTTTACTCACTCTATTATTAATATAATTATATTTTCCTTTTCTGTTGTTGATTAAAATAATACATCAGGTTATAAGTTTCTATTTTAATGGTTGTGTTAATTTTACCCTGGGAAAACATTTTTTTTAAATGTCTGAATTTAAATTTAGAGAAGAAAGAAGAAAAATTCATTTGGATTTCAAATATAAGTAAATCAAATGAATTTTCAAGTACTGCAAAAGAAGCCATAACATATATGCTTATCTTGCCTGTTACTTTTTCTCATTAACTTTTCTTACTCTCTTTGTGGTATACTGACACATCCTCCTTTTTTCCCAGTTCCTCCCACAATTTTTTCTGACTTTGTTGGAACAATGGGCTCATTGCTTCAACGAATTTTATTTTGTTTGTTTCCTTATTTATTTTTATTTTTTTACTGAGAATTGAACTCAGAAGCATTCTACCTCTGAGCTAAACCCTCAATCCTTTTTATTAATTTTTTTGAAACACGGTCTTGTTAAGTTGCTGAGTGTCTCACTAAGGTGCTGAGACTGGCCATGAACCTGCAATATAGACTCCTTCCTGATTTTGGTAGCCATGTCTGTGAAGTCAAGTTATCTGCCGTAGAAACTTTTCATTATGTTCAAGCCAGATAAATACCTCTTCTTGAAGGTTTTTCTATGTATCACCAACCTTAAAATTTTAAGGATAGTCTTAACACTTACAATACAACCTGTATATGTCTTAAAATGTTATTATATGTAATAAACTATTGTTATCTTAGAATTAACAGATACATATGAGTTATTCGTCTATGTGCCCTAGTAATAAGCACCATGCCCAGAATGAAGCTGATATTTGTTCCTGTTGAAAGAAGAATGGGTCAAATAACCCATGAATTATGCAGTATTCTTTATTCATGTGTGAAGATGATAATTCAGAATTTTCTCCTAGTAGAGATTTTCCACTTTGAATTCTTACATTTTTTCTTGAACTCTATTCTTAAGCTTATGATTAAGTGAAGCTTCAGAGTTTAAATGTGTTCATATTAGTGCTGATAATATATAGACTTCTCTGCCTTGAATATCTAGGGACCTTGATACATGGAATGACATATATTGTTATTTCATCATGATATATTTCATTTATCCACAGGCAATAGGATAAAAGTATTTCATCTTTGTAAAGCAGCTTTGTAAAACCATCTATATTTGTTATTTTGCATTTTTATTGCTCTATTCCTCTAAGGAGCTCAAGATGCTTTATCAAAAGGAGATTTTTTACACTAATGATGAATTGCACAGAACCCCTCTGATACAGGTAAATATGCATTAAGTCATACCCAAGGCTGCTTGCTCTGTTATAAATTTAATTTGTGTGAAGAAAAAAATGGAAGCATTTAATCACTTGAAAGTCTAAGCAAAACCATTGTATATATCATAGAATGTTCCTAAAAAAAACCCAACAATACAAAGGGCATTTCTTCCTGGTTCACACTGGCAATAATGAGGCTGTTCTTTTCTTTTTGACCCTACAGATTTACTGAAATCAGAGTAGAGATGTCTAGCTCAATTTGTTGTGATTAATTTGTTCAAATTCTATTCAGTTTCTACTTAAAGAATGTACAAAAGTAATTTCAGCAGAAAATGTTTGCATAACTATTATATTTACTATTATATATACTATAAAAGTGATATCCCATGACATTACTTATATAAACATTAAGCAAACAAAAATAATCCTAGCAGTTATTTTTACTAAGAAGGGGTACGGGTACAGTACAGATAAAAACTTTGAGATTGCTGGTTATATTATTATAGGAAACCCATATGGGACTTTAACAATCATAAATCTATTCAGATCTTCTTTTCTCATCCACATTTTTCAATCTTCATATAAAATGCATTTGCACAGAGAATTTTAGTATATTTTATAAAGGTGCAAAAACTAGGCATAAACTAAAATACTCAGCAAGAGAGAACGAATTAAATATAGTATAGTCACTTAATGGAATAAGAAATAAAGTACACCAAGACCAAGTCAGGTTCATCCCAGGGATGCAAGGCTGGTTCAACATACAAAAAACAATCCATGTAATTCACCACATAATCAGAAATAAGGTATTATAGTAATAGCAATAAGCTAAAAAATGCTTAGGATATGTACTTATAAGGTAAAAAAATGTAAACTACAAAATTTTACTTATATGACTATTAGTGTCAACATTTTTTAGACCCACTGAAAAAAATTTGAAAGAAATAACTTTATTGCCTCATCTGAATAATTATGGACTGAATCTTTTCCACTAATTTCCATATCCATCTAATTATCATTTTATGTTAGTTCAATACACCTCTGAAACAAGCTGCATTTGCTGGAATTTTATATGTTTTAAATTCCATAGCTTGAAAGAAAACTCTTCTATTACCTGGTTGTGTTTACCCCTCCATTATACGCTTTTCTCAGTTCAACAAAACACACACAACACTGCCGTGAATGCACTTCTTTGTGTGTGTCTGTCCACACTGTGTAGGTGCCACACCAGAAGCCAGCCTTCTGGCCCAGAGACCATTTTGGAAGACACTTTAGCCATGTGCATGTACTGACATGTGAATATATCAATTCTTCATATTGCTGCTGCATCCCCTCCCCACAAAAGGATGTATTCCATAAGGTTTTAAGGATAAAGACTTAAATTTCCAGCTATCACATATAGGCACATGCCACAAATTAAGTTAAAAATCTTACCTCCCACCACCTTCCCTTCTCTAGTTTATATGTGGCCTATCGTCTGGTCACTCCAATACACTCTTTATTCTTGAAATCAGCCTCAGTTATTCATTTCCATTTAATGTTGTTTCCTCTGCCCTTCAGATTTCCACTTGTCCATTATGATGCTATTTCTTGTGTTAGTCTTATTTGTATGGCCCCTATAGTGAAAACTGATTACTTTCTCTTCTGTATAACACTTTGTACTTAGCTCTCTGTGAGGACTATCGCCAGTATACTCTCAGTTTTACAAATCTACACCTGTTACCTACCTATTGTCTTCTTATATCAGCCCCGTATATACTTCTTCTCCCCCACTTTCTAGTTCAGAGCCTGAAACAGAGTCGACATTCAGGACTATCTGGTAAATACGGAATAAAAGCATGAAAAAGGCCAGGATTTTTGTCTCATCCATCATAAAAAGACTACCCTGGCATTTTCAGCCTCTGTGTTCTCCTTTGCATTTCCTTGATTTATAAGAAACGATTGCTGGTAACTCTGTAATAACTTTAGGTAATTGTATAAATTCTAGTTTTGAAATCACTGAAGCTGGAAATCTACGCATATCCAAATAGCTTACGTGATCCATTGCTCATGTATTCCTTATTCTTTTCTGAAATTTTGCTTTCTTATCCCTTATATATCTTGTTTGGGTTTTCTTATATGAGTTGACAGTTTGGGTAATGACGGAAGGAAAAAGAAAATTAGAAGTTACTGCCTGTTTAGCGCCATCTGCTATTATATTTTTCTTTCCTAGTGACTGAGGAAGCAGGTTTTACATTTTACTTTTGGCAATACTTCTCCATACTTTTTCGGCACCCTCCAAGTTCCTTTTTTACATGCTACCTATCTTTGATTTGATTTCTCAAGGATATTGCTGCATTTGCTATTCTGAATACAAGTTGAAGATTCCTCTGCAGGCGCTTGCCTGTCAATTTTGATAGGAATCTAGACCTAGACTGGATAATGTTTAAGAATTTGTCTAGAAATGTAGGGCAGGGCAATTGAGATTCCTCTGTTTTTGCATCCTTTCTGGCATCTTGGTTTCCAAATATTTAAAACACGAAGCATGAGAGAATATGTATTATTGAGAACATCTTTTTTCCTGAATCTTTTTGTCTTTCACATATGGTCACTCAGCTATATTATAAAAAATGCTCCCAATTTCACTGCCCTATATGAGATTAGTATCTCTAAGACCAAAGGCTATCAAATAATGCTATTTCACAACTATGGGTCCTATCTCCAGTTTTCAGGGTTTTCATTTACTATAATAAAAAAGGTAAGAGGCATATATGTTAAAATATCTGTTGAAAATTCTATTTTCATATTTTCCTATCTTAGAAAAGTTATAATCCCCCCCCACACACATGCTCACACTTACTTTATTGTCTTGCATGTTCTTTAATAGTTTGCGTGGCTCAATTAATACTTCTGTGACAGGTCCCTATCTGCCCCAACCTTCTCTCCTCCATTAAAATGATAAGTCCTGGAGGTCAAAGAGCATCCTCTGCACAGTAAATGGGCATGAGAATGAGAAAGGAATATGAAATAGTAAAGACAATTTTTAAAGAATTTTTGAATGTCAGTTCAGAAGTGTAAAACTTCTTCAAAAGAAAGGAATGTCGAATATTTGTTCATAGGACACAATTTAAGAAAACTAATTTGTTGTGAATGTGTAGGAGGAATTGGATGACAGACTAAGTATAAGAAATGTCAATCATACGCTTGGATTGGGGGTAATTATATGAGGAAATAGTTAAATAGAAGTTCAATACAACTGTTATAAGAATTTTAACTAGAATGCTGGCAGGTAAAATAAAAAAAAAGCAAAGACTGTTTGAAGAAATTTGGAGATTAATTAAATATGAGAGGAAAGAGACAGGAAAGGCTCAAAGATGTCTCTTTGAAAGTCCAAGGAGACTATTTTTCAGGGTCATTATGTGCCCTATACTAAATAAGGGAGATTTTTCTAACCTATGTTCCAAGATCTCCTTTTGTTAAAAAAAAAAAAAGGCTTACTATACTTCTTCATCCACAAAGAAATACTCGGAAGAAAAAAGATGATTAAAATAATACAGGTTTCAGTAATGTTCAGAAAGGGGCATAAGACATGATGTTAAACGGTTAAAATTGTAGGTAAATCTTAAAAGGTGAATCCAAACTTAGAGATGACTTTCTTAAATTATGATGATCATACAGTTATGACACACAAAAGTATTACTCAACTGTTTCAGAGTAGATGATATAGAAATATTTGAGTTCATAAGTATAGAAATATAATGACATTCAAAAATGTTTATGCTGTTAATGTGCACACAGTAAAAATGCACAGGTCAATGTGCAGGATGATAAGCTGTAATGCAATTAATATATTTAAGTAATCAGCATTCAGCTCAAGAAGTAAAATGTTATGGGCACACCAGGAACATCCTTCAGGCTTCTTTTCAATAACTAACCTTTCTCATTCCTCCAAAGGTAAAAATAATCTAATAATACATAGATTTGTTTTCCTTGTTTTTTTTAATTTTATGTAGAATCATTTGCATGTTCTTTAATTTGTCCAACATTACCTTTGTGAATGATCCATATCATTGTATGTAGTTGCAATAAATAGGTAAACTAAAATAATGAAAGGTGATAAATATCAAAACCTTAGAAATAGTCAGTGAGTCAGTTTATACTTGTACTTATATATGTATATGCATGTATTCAGGACAAAGGTGCATACGTATTTAATATAACATTAGTCTAGGGTACATTTTATAGGGTCTTATCTAACCTGGAGCGACATTATACATAAATCACTTTCATGCAGTGTTCTGAGTTAGTGTGCCACAAGAGACATTTTGCATGCATTGCAATGTGGAAAGTAGAAGTAAAACAGCACTTATTTTCCTTTTACATTCAAACGTTGGTGTGAGGCATCAGGCACTATTGCTATTCAAGCATATTATCGCTGACATGCTGATTGTTGTTGGAGCAGGGCAGGAGCCAGCCGCACAGAGCGTCAGCAAGACCTTCTTTTTCTCCTTCTCACAATTGCGGGCAAGCATGTGCAGCTGCCTGAGCAGCAAATGGGCCTCAGGTTTACTTAGCTCCAGACGGTTTCCCTGTCCCTGCTGTTCTGATTCCTGGGCTAGGTGTATGCTCAGCACCATGGCAGAGGGTGCCAGCTTCTGCAGGTCTCAGACCTCATCAAAGTTGGAGGTTTGGGGCTAATAGGACACTGTTGTGGGATCCAGGTCATCCATGTGGGTTGCAATAAATAAAACCATTTTATTATACAGTGCAAAATAAATAGTATAAATGTACAAAATCATTTGTAAGACATGCAATTTAAAAATAATTAAAATAGAAACAAAGGTCAATTTTGTTTCTAGCTAGATGACATAAAATGAATGCGATTTTATCTCCTACATAAAATAAACAAGCAAAAGGACAAAATATGAAACTATAGTTTTCAAATCACTGGCTCTCAGATGATGACAGGCAATGATCCTTGAAAGAAAGGAAACAGATGAGATATTCCTTAGGTTTGCCAACATAACTTCCTCAGGAAAGTTTTCAGGCCATTGTTCGGAGATGGTAAACTCTGGCAGTGCATAGCACAGTTGAGATGTTGCTGAGAGTCTGAGGAAATCAATTCAGCTAGTATTCCCAGGACAGGATACTGAAGAAGATAAAATTGCATGGGGGGGAGAGACTTTATAGACATAAAAATGCTTTCTCTTAATTATTTGGCAAAGTAATAACAATTAGTACATGCCTGTACCAGACAAAGAATCTGGAAGGATTAAAATTTACAGTGCCTAGTGCGCATATAAGATCAGGAATAGAGCCTGTTTCTATCACCCAGATGGGAAATCCTCAAGATTCATGGGGCATTGGTAGAGTATTAGAGGGATTTGACTTACCAGAGGGAATAATGAGCCCTAGACTGAGCATCTCCAACTACCAAATCTTAAAAGAAATTTCCAGCAGTGTCAAATTGTTTCACATAACTTCATTTCACCTCAGATTAAAGATGGAGGAACGCAAAATACTGAAGGAACAAAACTATAAGATTCATAAAGTCGCTGGGCGTGGTGGCACATGCTTGTAATCCCAGTACTTTGGGAGGCGGAGACCAGAAGATCCGGGTTCGCGGCCAGCCTCAGCTCTCTCTCTCTCCCTGTCTCTCTCTCTCTCTCTCTCTCTCTCTCTCTCTCTCTACCTAGTGAGGCCCTCCACAACTTGTGAGACCCGGTTTCAAAATAAAGTATAAAAAATAGGGCCGGGGGTGTAGCGCGGAGGTAGAACGCCCCTGGGTTCAATCCCCGGTACCGCAAAAAAAAAAAAAGATTCATAAAGTCAGGTATTCTATCAAAAATTAGTAAGCATGTAACGAAACAGGAAAATATCACCATATTAAGGAGAAAAATTACTCATTGTAAACTAACTCAGGAATGACATGGGTGTTATAATTAGATAAGGATGTTTATATTTAGATAAGGATGTTAAAAAGTAGTAATCCTATTCCATATATATTTTTTTTTTTTGGCGGTACCGGGGATTGAATCCAGGGGCGTTCTACCTCAGCGCTACGCCCCCGGCCCTATTTTTTATACTTTATTTTGAAACCGGGTCTCACAAAGTTGCAGAGGGCCTCACTAAGGAGAAAGAGAGACAGAGAGAGAGAGAGAGAGAGAGAGCGAGAGTTGAGGCTGGCCGCGAACCTGGATCCTCCGGTCTCTGCCTCCCAAAGTACTGGGATTACAAGCGTGCGCCACCACGCCTGGCCCTATTCCATATGTTTAACAAGTAGTGACACAGCATAAAAAGAGACCCAAACCATACTTTTAGAGATGAAAATTACACTATGCAAGCTAAATTTATTTTCAGACATGTTTATCTTTGTAGAAAATTCAATAAATTCTACAATAAAGCTACTGGAAGTGAGTTTAACAAGGATGCAGAATAAAAGATTAATACATAAAATCAGTTGTATTTCTATGCACTAGCAATGTACAATTGGGACAAAAAGAATTTATAATAGTATAAATATGAAATGTTCCATTATAAATAAAATAAAAGTATGAAAGACCTTCATCCCAAAAATTATTAAGCACAAAGTAAAGGACAAAAAGAAAACTTAAATGAATGGAGAAGTAAGCCATTTTGAGTAATGAGAAAACTCATTACTGCTAAGATATCAGTTGTCTTCAGATTTACCTCTACACTCAATCCCAATAAAAAACACAGCAGAAATGTGTGTGTGTGTGTGTGTGTGTGTGTGTGTGTGTGTGTGCGTGTGCACACATACATCCAAATTGACAAAAGGAACCTAAAAATAATAAGAAAATGCAAAGGAATTAAAGTAGGCTAAACAACTTGAATAAGCAGAATAAAGTTGGAAGAATAATACTACCTGACTTCAAGGCCTTCTCTAAAGCTATAGAAATCAACAAAATGTGGTATTGACATAAAGAAAGGAAATATATTTTCTAGCAAGAAGAAAACTGTGTTTAAAAGAATAGGAGCCTGTTATCATAGAATTCTACAAGGAGAATATCTTCTCAGAAGAAACTAAAATGCTACTACATAGACTGCAGGGCTCTATCTGGCCAACAGTGAGCACGGCATTGGTAATCTGGCCTTGTGCATCAGGAACTGACCAGAGAGCACTGCACAGCTCTGGGAAGTGGCTATTATTAATGTGAATAAAACCTGTTTTCATGCCACTGGGTATCTTCAAATAAATAAACATATATATAAGTTAATAAAAAACCTTTTATCAGATTGTGGTTATTATCAGCAGTACTTGAGGACAGAAATCTTTGGAAAAGATTAAACTTTCTGTTATTGGAACAGATAGAACAGAAACAGTATATTCATGGGCTGGTGAATCCTGGGACCTACTTTATATAAACTGCAGTGTTATCAGACATATTTTTGCTGAGATTAGTGAATATCTAGGAGAGCAGAGAATTAAAGTAAATTGAATTTATTGATTTTATTCATGAGTGGCTCACAGGACCTATGGCTCAGAAATAGTCCATATGTGGTGATATTAAAAAAATAAAAGATAACATTAGTATTTTGCAGTTGAGCATGTCTAACATGGTTGTAAATCTTCTTAAGTTAATATTTCATTTATTGGTGTGTTAGTTCAGGCTGCTATAACAAATGCCATAGACTGGGTGACTTAAATTACAATTTATTTCTTACAGTTCTGGGAGCTGGTAAATCTAAGACAGAGGTGGGGGTGAGAGAGAGAGAGAGAGAGAGAAAGAGAGAGCAAGAGAGAGATTGATTTGTGTCTCTTCTTATAAGGACATTCATCATTAATCCCATCATGGGAGCCCCACCCTTATGACATCATCTAAATGTCATTACCTTCCAGAGGCAAAATCTCCAAATACCATTAACATTGGGATTAGGGCTACACAGTATGAATTTGGGGTCAATGAAAACATTAAAACATAGCAATCATGTTTCCATAATTGCTAGAAATACTTGCAAATCCACCAAGTATGTTTCTAGTATGTACTAAGTCCACAATTCTGTCATATCACATTTCCAAACTTTGCCCCCTTTTCTCTCCCATTTATAGCTTTAGGAAGTGAAAATTGAGGAAGATTCAATATTTCCTAACAGATAATTAACTGAATACTACAAATATGATAAGGTGTTAGTAAATTGTATTCAAGTGAGAGAAGGGGCAATCATGTATTAGATGTGAAGTATGTGGCCTTAAATAGAAAACATTTTACCATATGACTGACAAAACATTACAGCCTTTCTTTAGAAGTAAAACATATTTGATGTGTGTTTATCCACTCTCATTAGTGGAATGCAGTAGGCATTACATTTACAGTAGAAATTTCCAATTCATGGTAAACTACTAGTATTTGCTTTGTATGGCAACTGGCCTAGATATGGGAACCAGTCCCACAAAATCCTCTCCTGTTTCATGAATTTCCTATTTTGTTTAAATGTCAATGCTGTTGTACAAGCAATTTTCTTTCTCTAAAATGTTATTCCTTTCCATTCTCTAACTAATGTATTCTACTCATATTCAAATATTTCATTTCTATTTTTTGTAGGCAAAGAAATGTGCACATTTCTATTTGCTTTCATTGTACTTTACAAATCATGGTTATAGCACTTATTTCATGGTTGTAAATTTTTAACAGCATTTTAATGTGTTGGGAGCTATATAAAGGCAGAACACTATGTTTTGTTAACTTGTGTGTCTGCAGTGGTGACAAAAGAGTTCCTGGCACAAATGAGTTACTCATTATATGCTGCTGAGTAAATGGGAAGATTGGCTAAATGATGATTATTGTTGGATGATGTTTGCTAAAGGAACAGTTTGGTAATAAGATTGTTTTTAATAAGTTTTAGAGGAACAAATATATTCCATGCATTTTGGGGGAATAAATGTCTATGCTTTTTAGAAAATTTACTTTGGAGAAGCATTTGATGATTTAAAGTACTTAGAAATATCTGTAAGATTCTTTAAATGTCCTATCCTACTGATAACTCATTATGCAGTCATGTTCTAAGAGACAGAAATCACCCTTTAAAAATTGGAATCAGTTTATATAATCAGGCATTTCAGGAATTTAAATATGAAGACAGAAAGGATTACATTTCATTAGAGAATTACAGTCATTTGTAGGAGCTCCAAGTAGATATTATTTGAATAAAGCAGAATTTTCATAAAAAACAATAAGACTTCTTTGCAAATAAAAATGATCAATGAAACAAAAATATATTTTACAAAGAAGACCAAAATGTGTATTCAAAATAATTCCCTAACTATAAACAACAGAATGAAACCAATCTTCAAAAATTAGTCTGCAATGCAGTCAGCATTTATGCCACTTTTCCAGCAATCATCGCAACATCCCCTACTTTCATTTTGTCATATTTGCAAAAAGATGCATTTTGTTCCCAACATGATTGAGCAATTTGGATCAAAATGATAATTACAAATTGTTTTATCAAGTTGATGGCCTCCGATGAGAAAAATGAGTTATTTACTAAGCATTCCAATGACCTCACTGCTCACATACAAATTTTTTGGCAAAGCTTCAAAGAAAGAATCACTAAAATTCAGAAATACATCAAGTTGTGCTTCATAAACAAACTGGGATATACATTTAACCATCCAAATAGTAAACTTTTTATACAGAGATTATGGATGTCTATTTTATGAGTTGATTGTTATGAAGTGTTTAAATTTTGTATCAAATTATCTTAATAAATAAGCCATACTTTAAAATCGAAAGAAACTGGGTATGGTGGTCCGTGCCTCTAAACACAGCGACTCCAGAGGCCAAGGTAAGAGGATCACTGGAGCAAACAGGTTTGAGATCTACCTGGACAAAATAGTGAGATTCCTGTCTCAAAGAAACAAAGTCAGATTTAGCCATGTAATAATTAAATGTTGTAATGCATGTTTTATTATTTCACCCACTAGTTTTTCTTCATCACTGCATATTTTAGGTATATTCAGTGTATTCTAGATATAGAAAAAAGGTAAAGAATTAGACAGCTATTACATAAAATAAATTTTTTTACAAGGTTAGTATGTACTGGTATAACTCCAAGGCTTTAGCTCCTTTTTTTTTTTTTTACATGTTTTTATTGGTGCATTGTAGTCTCACATCACAGTGAATATCAGTTTGGTGTTAACATACATGCACACAGCTCTTGGTGTCCCCCCCCCACATGTAGTACTGAGGATGATGTTGGTATAATCTCATATGTTGATCCTTCACAATCAAATGTAAGTTATTTGAGGTCCTGGATCCTTTATTGCTAGACTTGGTGTTCTCAGTTCTGAGAACAATGCCTGGTGTATGATAAATAATTAGTAAATGCTTTATTGACTAACTGAATGACTACCTTTCTATGAGTTCAATTTCAAATAGAATTGTCAAGTGAAATATGTAAATGATGTTGCTAATAAAATCCAATGTGTTAAGTTAAAAACTGTAATGAAGCTTTGGAGACTCCAATTTATTTCATTATTTGGGCAAAATAAAGAACAAATACAGGTCTACAGAAAGGAAAGATGATAGGGTCTTCTTTAATGCAAATTTTACCATTTGTATAAGAATACTTTGCACAAATTTCATTAAATGTTCATCACATATGCAAATCCCACATAAACATTTGTAAACAACTTTGAAAACATATCATTCTATTTATATATGCATTTACTTTGAGTATACCGTTGTTCCTTCTCTGGTGTTCTAAAGATAGCATTTTTCTTAATTATTTATAAGTAATAGGTAAAAAATTTGCATATAAAACAATGCTTTATATTCTATTAAATTTTTTGATTCAGCAAATGAGAGTAATTGCTGTTCAATTCCATTCAATTTTACATGTTGCAAAGCAAACACATCCGGTTCTCAAATATGTTTTCTCTGTAATATTTTTAAGCAGCCAATGATCATTTCCTTGTAATGATCCCCTTCTGTATTTCAAACAAAGTAATTTCATGTTTCTTGGAAATGTTGGCTCGCTTTTGTGTCTTCTGGTTAATGCCTTGTGATTTGGGTTGCATTTTCCAGCTTGGCTGATTCTATTTCTTTGAGTTCAACTGCCCAGTAACATTTTTAAGTGTACTTGGATTTACATCCTATACTGAATAAGTATACTGTTGACAGTAAATCTTTTATAAAAACTCAGACACTATACGGAATTGTCATGCTATATTGTTAGCCCAAAGTTATGCTTGCACTGAATTTCTCATTCAAATGTTTTAGTCAATGATATTGATCAAAGTACACCATTTTTTGGAAAGTAAAATAGACATTTCATGAATGGATTAGCAATTTTGTGACTAGAACTTACATTCACTGATTCCTGCTGTTTTGACTGAGAGACTCTTCCTTCAGACATTATATGGATTTAAACTTGAATAGGAAATGGTTATTTTTCAAGGTAGGTAAATATATGATGAAGGTAACTACATACTAAAAGCTGACTATAATAAAATGTGTTCTGCTCTGGCACATTGAAAACAAGAGATTCATGTATTCTTTGTCCAAGATAATGTGAGGAAGATCCTCAGAGAGGTGGTATGATGACTTTTTAAACTGAGATTTCAAGGATAAGTAGGTATACCATCTGTTTTCAAATATTTCATAAACCAGACCTAGCTTAGCACTTGGTGATAAGCTCTGTCCAGAGAAATGCTTCCACCCATAATATTAACATTTAACGCATTAATGAAAAGCCCTACATTAGATGTAATTGCCCAGTTAGGAGTGTTTTCCCTTCTAATGGTCAAGAGTTACTTGTGTAATGGCCGGTGCATGCTATAAGGATAGAAATGTCAAGTACAAAGGGAAGACTGTTGCAATTTGCATCTTATGTGCTTTAATGACACTTTGACTTCAATTTGACCCTAAAATTAATCTTTAATTAAAAACTCTTCCAAATAGTATTAAAAATATAGGCGCAGCAGTGACAAGTCATGATTGGAAATATTAAAATTTCATATGTCGCCAGACATATACATCCTCAGGAATAACTCACAGGCCATGAGAGCGCAAACCATTGAGTAGCAACACTGCACCAGGGAGACACTGAGTGTTGCCAACACTGTCTCTTCTTCTTTTATGCACTACACTCAATAAATAGCGCTGTTTTCCTTGTTAATAAAAATTCATAGTACACAGAGTTCTCAGACAGGTTGAAAAATATGGGAGAGGAAAAGAGAATTTTAATAGGGTGTGTATATATTGATAGAGCTAGTTCAGAAGCCATTTGTTGCTGTTGGCAAGAGGCTAAAGTAAGAGCAGACTAAAAGTTTAATTTATTGTTTCTTCTTCCTTGGGCTCTGCAAAAAGGAGATCTTGGATAAGGGCTTTAAAAACAAGTACTGCATTTAATTGCTTTTGCAAAGAAAATCTTTCATGTTGATAGCCATAAATATTAATGAGTTATAAGAATAGAAAATAAGATAATGGGAATAGAAGCCTTCATCAGAATAACAATACATGAAAACCAATTTGGGGGTTTCAAATTCCAAGCCTGTTGGAGTAACTTGTACCTCAGTAGCCTCCTGTTGAAAGCAACCATAAAAAATGGAGATAGAATATAAAACCACAACTTGAATACATCATAATGTGATCAAGGCAAACTGGATTTTGTCAGTCAAGAGTGCAGAGAAAACTGGAATCCACTATGGGCAGCTGTCCATGATAGTCTTTCTGACTTTTCCTTTGAGCAAGTTGTCTTTGCAAAAATTCCCACACAATGTAAGGAAATTGCCCTTTTAACTCACTTGTAAGAGAAAAATGGTAGTCTGGGCATATGGAACTTTGGTTGAGGTGAGGAGGCAGTGACTGACTGGAGTATTGGAATTTCAAGGACAATAGGATTTGTTCGACAAGCTCCGGAATGATCGTCTTACTAAAGCTCAGAAGTAAAACTAAAACAATATGAGTATTCCTATATTTATCCCAAGATTTGAGACAATAATTTTAAATAGCTCCATAAAGTAAACTCTAAGCACCAATAGTTTACACAGTTGTATTTGCCAACACTTTAAGAAAGAGTACCAATCTGACAAAAACTCCTTAGGGAACCGATAAATAAAAATAGATCATCTTCCAAATTCCTTTATAAGATAAGCATAATCATAAATAAAAGTGGACAAAAGCATTTTAAAAAGGAAAATTGTGCCGGGAGTGGTGGCGCACGCTTGTAATCCCAGTACTTTGGGCGGAGACCAGAGGATCCGGGTTCATGGCCAGCCTCAGCTCTCTCTCTCTCCCTGTCTCTCTCTCTCTCTCTCTCTAGTGAGGCCCTCCACAACTTCGTGAAACCTGGTTTCAAAATAAAGTATAAAAAATAGGGCCAGGGGTGTAGCACGGAGGTAGAACGCCCCTGGGTTCAATCCCCAGTACCACAAAAAAAAAAAAGGAAGATTGTATTCTAATCTTTTACTTGCATACAGATACACAAATGGTTATAGAAAATATTAACAAATTAAATAAAGTAATTCATAAAAGCATAATATGCTATAATTACATTGGTTTTATTTCAGCAATTCATTATTGTTTAATATTAAAAATCAACAACTTTACTTACAGAATAAAGAACTCTAGAAATAGATGCAAAAGCAATATCTGAAAAACACTGACAAACTAAATCATGAATTTAATGTATTTATGATGGAATCTCCCAGAAAACTAGAAATGTAATTAATTTTTTTTATTTTGATAGAGTATAACTGCAAGGCAAAAATAACATCAGTCATTAAACACTGCAAACTTCTCTTCTGAGGTCAAAGACATAAACATGTCTCCTACTACTGCTGGTATTCAACAGTGCAATTAGGACAGCAAATGAAAGAAAACATAAATTCTGAAATGGAAAAACTTAAGGTTTCATAGTGAAAATGTCCAATGGAAATTACAGATAATCTGTGAGAATTTAAAATAAGTTTACCAGTCATTATATTCAAAATTAATATACAAAAAATTAATTGTATCTCCATATTTTAGTGCCAATTTTTAGAAAATGAAATAAATAACTCATCATAGAATTAGAAGCATGAAATACACAGTATTAATCTGAAATCTTTTTATAGATCCAGCAAACTGCTTTTTTATGTAAAAAAACAAAATGTTACTGAGAAATTTTTAAGTTACAATTAAAAATGAAATTTTTATATTCTCAAATTGAAAATTCTATATTGTCAAGTCTTCCTCTAATGGTCTATTGATTAGGAAGAAAACTAATACTAATTTTATAAGTACTTTCCAAAATTGGTTAAATTTATATAGAAATGAAAGATGGCTAAGATACCCCAAACACTTTTGAAGACAGATTAAAAAATCTGGTCTAAGATTGCTTAGATATCAAGGGTTTTGGGAAACTTGCAGCAATTAAAGCAGTAAGGTAATAAAGAAACAATAAATACACACACGTGTGTAACAAAATGAAGAAACTGGTATAGTATATACCTTACGCCCCCATTTTATAACAAAGTGAATACTTCCAGAACACTGTTAGGGCTTAGAGTAGGAATTCCACTTTCAATATATCTATGATTTTTAACTTGGGTTCCATGATCTCTCTGGATATAAAATTAAAGGAGGTATGGACTTTAGTGGGAGAAAAATTACACTTCACCTTCACTACTGTCTACAGGAAATATATTAGTCCCTTCATACATGAATATAGGCAGCAAGTCACATTAATATTAACAATACCTGTAAACTTGGCATCAAGAGAAATAACAAATACAGTTGTTGAAGAAACCTTGAAATACTCTTTTAATTCATGGCAGTTTCAAAACTATGTTAATTATTGGACTCACTGCTAAATGATATTATACATTCTGTTTATAAAGAATATTACTCATAAAATTTGATATGTTAATGATGTTTCAATGTAATGGTTTCTTATATGATTATATTATAGTTATATTTTGTACTTAAAATAACTTATTCTGAAAAGACATCCTTAGTTTTCTTCAGGTTTTCACTAGGAATTGGAAATATACTTAAGAAGAGTACTGTATCAATTGAGTACCCTAATGGGAAACAAACAAGCAAACACGCAAACAACTTGTCTTCTAAATAAACGATGCACAGAAAATTATTTCTAGATATATCTTATACCTTAATGTGAAGTAATGGTCAATAAAGCTTTTAGAAGATAACAAAAGAGAATATCATTGGGAATTTGCCAGAGGCACTATTTTTTAAAGAAAAAATATGCACTGTGCCCAAAGAAATTACTAATAAATTGGACTACATTCAAAGAATATGTCTAGTCATCAAAAAGCACTGTAAGAGACTGGAGAATCAATCTATAAGATTAAAGTCATATACAACATAATATTTGATATTTAATTTTTCCAATAAAATACAGATATCTTTTGCAAATCAGTAAGAAAAAAGACAGAAAGTTCAATAATAAATGGGAAAAAGAACTTAAACAGACATTTGCATAAATGTATTCCCAAAGGGTTCTAAGCAAATGAAAAGATATTCCAACATATCAGTCATTGGGGATATGACGGTCATTCCAGTATGTGGGAGGGCATGATGCTGAGACAGGAGGATGGCAGGTTTGAGCCAGCCTCAACAACTTAGCCAGACCCTCAGTAAGTTAGTGAGGTCCTGTGGTGTATATCTCAGAGATAGAATGCCCCTATTTTCAATCTCCAGTACAAAAAAAACAACTACTACATTTTTTAAAAAGACTAAAGTAATCAAGCATGAGAAAACATAATGATCAACTTAAATTCACTTTCACCTTCTACTGATGGGAGTGCAAGTCAGAAAAAAAAAACATTTGGAAAAGCATTTTCCAGTATCACCTAAATTTGAATATATGCTTTTTTTGTGTGTGTGGGGGGTGTACTGGGAAATGATCTCAGGAGGGTTCTACCTCTGAGCTACACCCCACCCCTATTTTACTTTTTATTTTGAAACAGGTTCCCACTAAGTTGCAGAGACCTCACTAAGTTGCTGAAGCTGGCTGCAAACCTGTGATCCTCCTGTCTCAGCCTCCTAAGTACTGGGATTACAGGCATGCACTACCACACCCAGGTGAATATATGCATTTTCTAAGGTCCAGCCATTTTAATCCTAGATAGAAATGCTTACATATGTACATTAAAAGACACTGACAAGAATGCTGATGGGAGCTTAAATTATAACACGGTTAAGGCGGAAAAAATGTCCATTGAATTTAATAGATAAGTCATTGTAGATGAATAGATAGATAAATAAGGTAGATAGATAATAAGTCATAGTATATTCATATACTGAAAAATCAACTAAACAATGAAAATAAATATTATTAGAACTACTAAGCATTTGATGATTTTTATGGACAAATTGGTAAAAGAATCTAAACATACAAAAAACTATCTCAATTTTTTATGTAAAGATCAAAAGCAGGAAAAATTTATTTATAATGATAAAAGACTGAAGAGTTGTTAATTCTGGGTGGAGTTTGCATGAGAGAAGCTTCCTAAATGTTGATACCATTTTATGTCTTGACTAGTGTGGTCACTGCATGTGAAAATATGTGTTTAAAATTATGCTTTGGAGCCGGGCGTGGTGGCACACGCTTGTAATCCCAGTACTTTGGGAGGCGGAGACTGGAGGATCTGGGTTCTTGGCCAGCCTCAGCTCTCTCTCTCTCTCTCTCTCTCTCTCTCCTCCTCCTCCTCCTCCTTCTCTCTCTCTCTCTCTCTGTCTCTCTCTCTGTCTCTCTCTCCTTAGTGAGGCCCTCTGCAACTTCGTGAGACCCGGTTTCAAAATAAAGTATAAAAAATAGGGCCGGGGGTATAGGGGCAGAGGTAGAACGCCCCTGGGTTCAATCCCTGGTACCGCAAAAAATAAATAAATAAATAAATAAATAAAATAAAATTATGCTTTGGGCTTTACAGTAAGATTTGCAAAATGTACTGCATGTATGTTTGCTTTTCAATAAAATCCTTTCTATTTATATTTATTTATATGGAAACATTTCTATTTACATCTCTTTACACAGAAACAATAATAGCAATCTTAACTTATTTCTCAAAAGAATCAAGATGACATATATATAGATGTGTGTGTGTATACATTTATACACACACACTACAATAAGGATACAATGAGATCTCCACATCTACTGAAAATGGAGCAAGTGAAGATGAGCCTAAACTGTGGGTAAATAAAATATGCTTAGAAACTAGAAAAATAGCTGAAAGGAATGTCATGCCTATAGAATCTCAAATTAAACAGAAGGGAAATTGTAGATTGCTTGTTACTTTAGATGCAAAAAGCTGACACAGTAGAACATGCTACAAGAAAAACATTCAATTTTCTCCAAATGTATTGACTGTTTATTATGTGCTAGACACCTTTAGAACTTAAATTTTCCATAAAGGCATTGTTTTGCCTTCTAATTATCTGGCAAAACTTTAGTCTCTAAGTGATATGTCAGTTCAGAAAGGGTAGGTCAGACCAATTTTTACACTATATGTGATGATTTCAGATTCAATGAAAAGAAGTATGGCTTTTTCAATCTTTTCTCTTAAGTGTCTAGGAGAAATACTTATAGGCATTGAACCCAGTCACTAGCACATCTGATGTGTGTATATGTAGCAAGAGAAGCCAACAACCTAATACAGAAAAATAGACTGGGTGAAGGATTATCCAGGTATCGACAAATAATCATTGAAAGGGCTCTCCATGCTGGGGTTTCTATGGACCTTAGAAGATCATATTAGCACAGTTAGGTTACTGATTCTCAAGTCATTATTTCCTTAAGCCATCTTCTTTTTGTAATATCTGAGCAAAGGATTCTAATAGCTCATTTCATGTTGATAAAAAGAACCTAAGGAGAAAGGATCTTCCCGGGTTATGGCAAATGCCCAAATGAAGCCCACCTCTGCTCATTAAGAGTCAGAACACCTGAATACATGAAAAGAGATAAAACCAAAGATGCAGGAAAATTTAGCAACATAAACAAATAAACATAGAGAAGAACCCAAGCTATACTGTATAACATATTAAAAATAATATAGGATATAGGATACAAATTTTAATAAGCATATATTTATCCCATCTTTTGTAAATCCTGATTCTAAAAGTAAATGGATGGCATATAAAACTGTGATAAAAGTTTATTAAGAGGCAAGAAAAATTTTTAAATGCAAAGATTAACATTTATTTGAAGTTCTAAGATTCAGAATCCATTATGCAAAAGGTAAGGTAAGACATGTGAGAGAACTAATTTAAATATGCTCTGATAGCATTGAGTATAATGATAAGGGAATAAAACTGATGAAAAATGATGTGTAATGGGATATTTCCTCTATTAGAATTTCTGAGAAATGATCTGCAGCATGTAAATTAGAAGTAGTAACAGAAGCAATAAACATACTTAAAAATATCACCCATACTATCATTAACCTGAGAATGCATGGGACAATACAGTATGCATCAGGCAATATAAAGAAAAAACATAGACTTGGGTTTTCAAGGAAGAGTAAAGAAAAAATCAAGCCAAGAAAATAAAACTTTGCTTCTGCATAAAAAGAAAAGCTATGGAGGCCTTTGAATTTCTCTTGGCAACATTGAGCATTGGATGATAAAGAGGCAACCAACACAGTTTTTGAAGAACTGAGTTGAAGAACCAATTCAGTTCTTTAAAAACTGTGTTGGTAACCAAGCGCTTCTACTTAGGAAACCTTACTAAGGTGGGAAGAAGCCAACTACAACCAAATTATCATGTACATAGCCAAGAGTGTGGCTGCAGGCATGTACTCTGATATATAAAGATATTAAAGAGATGGATCATAAGAACTTTAGAATGAGATACATAGAATAATTTTTTCAATTAGTTTTGAAGTCAGTCCATAGAAAATTACATGAAAAGAATAGTGAAAATGTGAAAATGGCTATAAAATAATTCAAATATGAAAACAATTGAAATGGAAACTGTATAATACAAATAATAGCATGATGTTTCTAAACTAGGAAAACTAGTTTAAACTGGAAAAATCAATAGAAAGAAATAATAAAATGAAATTTTATTAATCTGTTAGTATGTGTCAGTATGCACTTTAAGTCCCCAATTGCATAATTCAAGAAATGTAGACATTCTTTGGTCAGCCAAAGTTAGATATTCAGTTAGTATATTGATAAAATACTATGAAACTATATGCTTTTGCAATAGTGAAATTGAAAAGGTAACTTATGTACAACTGACAGAGAAACATTCGGCAGTAAAAAGAATAATGGCAAATGAAAAGCATGAAATGAAGCAAGAGCAGTAAGAACAAGTAAATGCTTCATAATACCTAGACTATCATCCCATCGGGTCAGTGATATCTACATGGAAAGTACAGAAGATAAATGGAGAAAACAGCTATTCTGAAAGTTTGAAATGAGAGTGTAGGCAGAAAATGTATCAGCTAAATGCAAATCAGAAGTATTCTTACATAATAAATATTATATAATATAAAAACTAGAACAAAAAATTAACTTAGGCAAAGAAGAGCCTATGTTTTTTCAGAGTATAAACTAGTGATAATAATTTTAAAAATCTCATAGATTATGTACCACTGTAGTGGATGAAACAAAAGTGTTAAAAGTTTAGAAGGAAATTCTTAGAAAGGTATTAATAATGGGCACATTTTTATGAATGTGTCTTATCACTTTTTTTTTTTTGCGGTACCAGGGATTGAACCCAGGGGCGTTCTACCTCCACGCTACACCCCCGGCCCTATTTTTTTATACTTTATTTTGAAACCAGGTCTCACGAAGTTGCGGAGGACCTCACTAGGTAGAGAGAGAGAGAGAGAGAGAGAGAGAGAGAGAGAGAGAC